>JAYJME010000025.1:0-82603 GCA_036873775.1 Costaria costata
CTCAGCGGCACCCGGATGTGGCGTATGTTGCTCGGCGTTGCGACCGGCGCAGTCGCGGCTTACCTCGGTTACCAATTCGCCTTCCCTGACCGTCTCCTCCCCGCAATGGACGACCCCCTCGAACTTCTTAGCAGCGATGTTCTCGCCGCTATCGCTGTTGGTCTTGCCGTAATGTCGATCGGCCTTGGCGGCGTCCTTGAATCCATCCGAGCGCAGGCATCACCGGGGACATCGCCCGTACCTGTTCGTGTGCTGCTCGTCCTTATCGGCATGATCATCGCCGCTGGTGCGACAATAACGCTCGGTGTAGCGACCATTATTTCACTCATCGTCACCCTCGCGACAGGTGCAGGGTTGGTCGCGATGGCCTGGCTACGACACGAACGTCCGTCAGAATTCTTCGCTCCCCGCTCTTAGCCTTCGTGGAGCGCTACTGTGCTGCGGTGCGTGTTCTTGTCGTTTCAAATGATGTGATTCCTGGATTTGGGGTACCGGTCGCTGCCCCGGGGCTTCGGGCTGCTGGTTTAGCTGAGGGACTTCGCCTCCATGGACACGACGTCACGATCGCGGTTCCTCACGACGTACTCACCTCGCTCTTTGGCACGGAAATCCCACACCCTCCGAGCAGCTCGGTCGTTGTCCCCCCGCCGGAGCTGATGGACCTTATTGCCAGCGATAATTTCTCGGTCGTCGTGTTCATCAACGCAAACATGACCCCGCACCTACGGCCAGCACGCGGGGTGCACTTCGTCTACGACCTCTTCGCACCAAAGATTCTTGAATCGTTGGCGTCGGCCAACCCCGGCCGCCCTTGGCAGCAACAATCGGCCGAGAAGTCACGCGCCATGGCTCTAGCGGATTTGGTTTGGGTGAATGGCCGCCGCAAACTTGGTTATGGCCTTGGCTGGCTCGTTCGCCCCGATGTCGACCACATACGCACGGCAGAATTTGGGTTGCCATCGCTAGTCAATGCCGATGTGGCAAACCGTTTGTCGGTCGTTGAGATGCCGGTTCCGTTGCCTGCCGGAATCGACGTTGCATCGCCTTCCCCAACCAACCAACAGCATGCTCGATTGGGTATTGCTGGCTATGCGCAACCGTGGAGCTCGCTCCCCTCGGTCCACAAGGGCCATCAACTCCTCGTCGATGCGGGCCACGAACTCCATGCGCTCCTCCCCGGCCATTGGGGAGGCCTCAGCAGTGGAGCGCCGGACAGCACGCCAGCAAATGCGCTGCCCGAAGGAACCATCGAACACCACGGTCCGCTGCACTACGACGAGTTCGCGACATGGGTGCAAAGCATGGATGCCATGGTGGACCTCTTTGCCGCCACCGCCGAACGACGCTTCGCCATGATCACCCGCAGCGCCGTAGCGCTCCGGCTTGGGGTCCCACTCATTCACGCCGTCGATAGTGAGATCGCCGACATCGTGCTGGATCACAACGCCGGCTGGGTGCTCGATCCCGCCGACAACGAACGTTGGCGCATCGTCGCCAAGGAAGTTGCCGACCCAAGAATCCGGATGGAGAAACAACTGGGCGCCATCGAAGCTTCCACCCAGCGATTCGCTCCCGGTGCAGCGTTGGCGACCGCTGCAGCTCTTCTGCCCGGAACGCCCGCCTAACCAATGTTGCCGTCCGAGACTCTTCCGGCATCGATTCATGTCCTCGTCCCGTTTTGGGGACTTGCTGGCGGCGTCATCAAGATCCTTGATTACGCGGACCATGCCGCGACGCTCGGCATCCCCACCGTGCTTTGGGCGCCACCGCTCCCGGAACCAGATGACCTGGTCCATACGTTGCCCGTATTGCACCGCCTGCTGGCTCATAGCGCCGTAGCGGTTCGGCTGCTCGACGATCTCGCCATTGGCGCCATCGGTGATGAAGACGTCGTGTTTTTCACCGAACAGATACACCACGAAATTATCGAGCGAAGCATCACCGAGTCGCTTGGCCCGCGCCTCATCCATTTGGTCCAAGGAACCCGCCACGCAAACCCGAGTTGGCACGAGGGGCGCAACTACCGCCTGCTCCATCGACCAATGACTCGAATCGGCGTCTCCCCACAGGTCACCGCCGCCATTTCCCCAATCGTCAACAAGGCGTTTGCGCTGCACACGATCGCTGAAGGGCACGACACTGCGTTCTTTTCTGATCGGCCCGTGGCAACGACTCCCGTCGAGGCGCCACTACGGGTGCTCTACACGACGTGGAAATCCGGTCTCGGCGACCGTGCGGCCGCCGCAGTCGCAGATCTAGTCGAACCACTCGATGTTGCCTTTATCGCGGTGCGAGAACCGACGGGCTGGAACACCTTGCGAAATCGATATCACGGCGCAGATGTGTTTCTCTGCACCCCTGGGCCCGAAGAAGGTTTCTACCTGCCTGGGCTCGAGGCAATGGCTGCTGGGGTTGCGGTGGTGACCGCAGTTGTCGGCGGAAACGCTGCCTATGTCCAAGACAATCAAAACGCCTTGACGGTTCCCTATGAGGACGTTGATGCACACGTCGAGGCGCTCCGTGTGTTGTCTGCCAATGCCGGCCTTCGGGCCACATTGGTCGAAAACGGATACAACACGCTCAAGGACTACACCTTGTCCAACGAGCGCAACGCATTTGCCGAGGTCCTTCGCACAGTCACTGGCTAAGGCGTCAGCTACGATTCGTCCCATGGACGACCTCGGCCTCACCCCCGTCACGCCGATCACCGAAGACGAAAAGGCCGAACTCGACTTCCTCCGCTACGAAGCAGCACACCTGCAGCGGCGATTAACCCAGGTCGAAGCAGCGCTCGACAGCGCCGAGATTGAACGCGACACCATTCGACACGAACGCAATCTGATGGCCCAAGACTTTGCGTGGACCCTCGACCGGGTCAACTCGTCCCCTGTTGGCCCAGCCCTACGCCGTACCGCTGGTTTCCAACGCTTGCTGCACACCTGGGGTAATCCACCGTCGTGAGCTCGTTTCGCTACGAGAGGAACGGTGGTGACGACACCGATTATCACGGTCCGTCGCTCATTGCTCAGCTCACAAAGGCAACAGTGGCGTACATTCGTGACCCGTTGTCGTTCCCCTGGGAGCTTGTGGATGCTGAAGCGCAGGATTGTGTCTTTGTCATCGATGTTTCGACTTGTGACACCAGCGATCTCCTTGCGTTAGAACCCGCACTCTCCCTGCTCACTGTTCAGGATTGGGTCTACGACAGCGCCGACTCGGAGAGCACAGCGAGCCTTGCTTTCGCTGGTGTTGTCGGCACCAGCCATGGCGAGCCTCAAGAAACAAACCTCTCCCATCTCCTCGCCGACAAACGCGTCGAGCTCGCCGAAGCATCCGTACTCGAACGAGTAGACACCGAATGGCAAACGTTTGTTATCGATTACGCGAACCTCGGCTCGGTCTTTTGGCAAGATGTGACGTGGTATCACCCGCACAACCCTCGTCCGGAAGTAATCGCCATCCGCGTTCCTGGCGCAGAAATTCGGGCAAACCACGAAGGCTTTGATCAGTTCTTGTCGCATCTTTTGTCGACGACAGCAAGCACCGGCGTTGCTGGCGTGTGGGGCGTTCGATCCACTCCGGGTGAACCGCTCGACCGAGCCGTCGTTATCTTGTCGAGAGCATCCCGGTGAGCACACCCCCTCTCCTCATTGCTGGCTTCCACCGGAGTGGCACCTCGGCGGTCGCCCGAACACTCCATGACGCTGGGCTGTACCTCGGCGAGGATCTGCTCGGCGCTGAACCAGCAAACCCATATGGACACTTCGAAGACCTCCGCGTCATCGAAGCCCACGACCAGGCGTTGTCGAGACAGGGCCTTACGTGGAAGAGCCCAATCGTCGTCGACCCGTTAGGTGACGCGGCGCTTCAACGCGAGATTGGGTCGCTCGTGTCGTCACGCTCTGGTGTTGACCGACCTTGGGGAATCAAGGATCCCCGGCTTTGTCTCTTTCTCGCTGCTTGGACCACAGCACTTCCTGATGCGCGCGTCGTTGTTGTTATTCGTCGACCAGGCGATGCGATTGCTTCCTTGCATCGCCGTCACGTCCGCCGTTTCGTCGACACCCGCGGGGTCGACTCCTCGGACCTCGCTTTTTGGGAAGATCCCGACCTTGGCTTGCGTCTTTGGGTGCACTACCACGAACGGTTGCTAAGCCAGCTCCCCGATCCAGGACTGGTCCACGTTGTCGACTTTGCCGACCGAACCGCTATCGAATCCATGCCCGCTTCGCTCAATCGCCAGTGGGGGCTGCCGCTAGACATCAACAACACACCAACGTTGGACCCCAAGCTGGGCGGCCGCACCACAAAAATGATTGAAGTACGCGACGCCAACGTTGCGAACAGGGCCAAACATCTCTGGGAACAGCTGATCACGATGCTGCCAAATTAGCTACAAAATTGTCTCTTTTGCCCTCAAGGTTCCGACATGAACGGCCGATATGCCCACCATGGGCGAGACACAGATCAACAACAGAGATGGCGGCTCCCGCAAGATCGTGCTGATCGATCTTGAGAACATGCTTTTTGGGCATCATGAAGGTTCTGACCCCAATCGCCAGTCGGACCGGTCCTCGGAAATCTTGAACCTCGCCCAGGCCCGGCGCCCTGGCGACATGCTCATCGTTGGCTGTAACCCGCAACTTGCATTCCTCGCCAACGATCACTTTCCCGGCGCCAAAATCGTCACGGGGAAAGGCAAAGATGGAGCCGACCAAGCACTGATTGCGGCAGTAGATGCAACGCATGCTGCGGCCCGTTACAGCGAACTTTGTATCGTTTCGGGCGACCACGCTTTTGGCGAGATCGCACACGCAGCCCGCCAGGCTGGTCTGGCCGTCCGGGTCGTTGCACCACATGCAGGCCTCAGTACAGCACTACGTGTTTACGCCGATACCGCAGTTTTGCTCCCCGAGCAGAAACCAATCGCAGCTGTCGAGGAACTTCCGATCCTTCTTGATCTTGACCTCGACCAGCCAACGGCGGCATAACAAGCCTTTGGCGGCCGACGCCGCTTAGCGCTTCTTCTTTGCCTTCTTCTTGGCGGGAGCGTTCATCTTTGTTTCGGCATCGACTTGTTTCTTTGTCGACGCCCATGAACAGATAGGGCAATCAAGCAGGTCGTGGTAACGCGCCTGGCAGTACTCCCGTCCAAAGAAGATGATCTGGAGGTGGCGGCGATTCCACGTGTCCTCGGGGAAGACCGCCTTGAGATCCTTCTCCGTACGCTCCACGGTTGTCCCGTTCGACAGTCCCCAACGGTTGGCGAGTCGATGGATGTGTGTGTCGACCGCAAAGGCCGGGATATCGAATGATCCGGCCATAACAACACTCGCGGTCTTGTGCCCCACACCGGCGAGCGATTCAAGGAAGTCCCAATCGGGAATGATCTCTCCCCCCTGATCGAGGATCTGATGCGCCATCGTGGAGAGGTTTCGCGCTTTCGTCGGCGCTAACCCAATCTCCTTGATATAGCCATGGATCTCTTCGGGAGACAGGGCCGCCATTTTCTCGGGCGTATCGGCTACGGCGAACAGCGCTGGCGTAACTTCGTTCACCTTTTTATCGGTCGTCTGCGCCGACAACATCACCGCGACAACCAAGGTGTACGGATCGTGGTGATCGAGCGGCACCGGTGTTTCGGGGTAGAGATCGTCGAGCATCTCGCCGATGCGGTCAGCCTTTTCTGCGCGCTTCATAGTCGCGAACCATAACCCAATGCAGCGACGAGCAACACCTGCTACCTCTTTGGGCCTAGGCCGTTTGACCCTCACAAAATGACGACACGGAGTCGATTGATATGAGGTCAGGGTTATTTCTGGCCCAGCGGAAGGAACAACGGTATGCGCGCCGAAATCATCATGGATCTACACGGCGTTGGCGCCGATGTTGGACGAGCCCACGGTCGAGGTACCGTGTTTCCTGCGCTCAGCAACGTGGCTCAAATGTGGCAACAATTGGGCATCGAGGTCACGGCGATACATGTCGTTTCCCCTGGAATCTCGGTCCGCAGCGACCCAACAAAGCAGACCTTTAGCGATCTCCACACGGAAGCTTGGGGGAAGACCGAGTCTCTCCTTTCCAAAGAATATTCGTTTGATATCACGTCGTCGCTTTGTGCAATGAGCGATCACGGACCCGTTGGCATGCATGAACTGGTCACCACAATGGCCCTCTCCCGCTCCGACGCCCTGTATGGATCTGACACTGATGCCGGCCAAGCTTCGCTCGTGATTGTCATGAGCAATGCTCCTGAAGTCGCACCAGCGGTCACCCACGCCAGGGGCGTACCTGTGCTGATCGCAGGCACGAGCATCCCCGACCCGACCTTGGCCCACACACAGCTCGACCCCGCATGGATGGGTCAGCTCAAAGACCGCTCGGTTTCTATCGAACTCGACGGTCTCGAGATGCGTGGTGGCCGTCCGTGGAACAACGGTGCAGCTGCCTCGACACCATATGACGAAGCGACTGGCCGGGATCCAGCCGTTGCAAGCTTGCCTCCCTCTTCTGAGTCGGTCGCCATTTTTGACCCGGAGTACTTCCAGGCAAAGGATCACGCCAGCTCGCCCAACAACATCGGCATAGCGTTGGCCATCCACTCGCTGGGGTTCGGAACCCTCGTCCACATCGACGACCTTTTCACCCATGCCCCCGACCTTGTCGAAACAACGTCGGCCGCAGCGCTCTACCGGTATGCAGCGGACAACCCCAACGTGCCAATCGTTGTTGCGTCGACCCGCCCAAGCATGATCGTGGTGACGTCGGCGCTCGACACCTACCAGATAGCGAACGCAGAACGTATCTTGCGGCTGTGTCTGCCAGAACGTGAAACGTGGTTCGACGAATCAGGCTTCGACTACCAAAACGCCGCATGCCGCATCGTCATCGAACGCTCGCTGACAGAAACGTTGTTTGGTGACGGCGCCAACAAGGATGTCGACCCAACGACCATCCGCGAAGATTCCGAAGAATGGCGAGGGTCCCACCAACGACGTTTCTTAGTCCTTGGAGATACTGGTACCGAAGCTACTCCTGCAGACGACGGTGATGGAGAATTTCTCCCCATCTCGCTCGGCGGATGCGCCGACTTTCGTTTGCGTAGCCCCCACCTACAACCAGGTTCGGTCGTCGAGGGTGTCCTGAACACCGCCGGTGATGGATGGACGGTTGTCTCCGATCCCATCGAGCGTCGACACGAGATTCGTCAGCGGGAGACTTCGATGGAAGACGCTGGCGCTGCGTAGTTCTACAGCCGATCCTTGATCTTTCGCTCCATTCGTCGGCACACTAGAGGCATGACGCCCTTGGAAATACGACCGCTCGACGGAGCCGGGGCTGAAGTCCTCTATGTGGACCTCGCTGCGCTTACCGTTGGCGATTGGAATCAGATCGAAGCGGCGTTTGCGGTCTATGGGTTGCTCTTTTTTCGCGACCAGATCCTCACCGAAACCGATCACCTCGACTTTGCCCGCCGTTGGGGTTCGATCAACATCAATCGTTTCTTTACCGCCCACCCTCGCTTTCCCGAGATCGCGTTGGTGACAAAAGAAGTCGACCACGACCACAACATTGACGGCAACTGGCACGCCGACCATAGTTACGACGTAGAACCAGCGCTCGGCTCGGTACTCGTTGCACGAGAACTGCCTTCGACGGGCGGCGACACGCTCTTTGCGTCGATGTATTCGGCCTTCGATGGGCTGAGCACAAGCACACAACGCGCACTAGAAACGCTCTCGGCTACGCATTTGGCCGGTGGTTCCTTTGGGAGCGCTGCCTATGTGGATAGTTCTGGTGACGATTACGAGCAACGACTTGGGAACGCAGACGCCGCCGATGCGATCCCCAATCTCTCTCACCCAAATGTCTCTCACCCAAATGTCTCTCACCCAATGGTGATTCGTCATCCCATTAGCGGACGTAAAGCGCTCTATGTCAACCCGCAGTTCACCACCGCAATCGACGGTATGGACGAGACCGAAAGCCTCGAGCTACTCAACCAGCTCTACGAACACTGCCAACAGCCCGAATTCGTGATCCGCTTTACTTGGGAGCCTGGTTCGGTCGCTCTTTGGGACAACCGGGCTGTGTGGCACCGTGCCGAAGACGACTACCCCGGGCAGCGTCGGACCATGCATCGGGTGACGATCGCTGGCTGTCCTCTCGTACAAGCGGTTCGCCCTGTCAAAGCCGATCCAAGCTTGACGCAACGAGCTGGCCGGACATTGGCCGGTGGGGTCATCACGGCCGCGATGACTGGCATAGCTGAAGTCATCGAACCCGAGCGGGCCCGTCAGGACATCGAAATCGTGAGCGAGGCTCCCGAGAAGGAACCCATGCCGGACCTCGACTTTGGCGACCTTCCTCCGCTCGATTAGGCAGCAGGGCTGATTACCGAATCGGTCGGAGTGCCGTCACCACGATCGAGGTATCGAGGTCTCGCATCTGTTCGAACAAGCGAATGAGCATGTCGTTTTGATAGTCATACAAGCCCGCATTGGCCGCTTGCTGTATGTCGTTCTTTGCCGAGAGTGAAGCGAGATCGGTCCCGTTTGGCGCAACGGCAAGTATGTCTATCTCGACAGCGCCGTCCGTTCCCACTGCACCCGAGAGGCCCGTTTCCACAGGAATGAATACCTGCAACGAGCCACTCTCGTCGGTAAACGTCCCCACACAACCCTGCAGAGGGCCGCCGCCAACACTGGCCTCGTAGGTTCCCACCAATGTTGCGGTGACCGGGGTTGACGTCTCACGCTGACGTTGGAAGCTCTCGACGTTGTGCGTTGCCCCTCGGAGCGCAAAATAGTCACGGGTCAGGCCTTCGGCGTATAACCAATGTTCGTCAAACTTGGTTCGATCCTCCGCGTCAAACCGACGCTGCATATCAACGTCCAGTCCAGCGTCCAAAGACCTTTTTACGACAGCCGTGAAGTGTGTCCCATGCAGGCCGCCGGTGCGGTCGTCGATGAGGTCTCGTTCGAGGGCCGAGCTGATCAGGTCGAGCAGGCCCGATAGATCAAAGGCCCACAGGCTCACTTCAGATTCATCATGAAATGAATGGAAGATCCGGCCGCCGGGGTGGTCCCGGCTTGCGAGCTCAATCCAAATTCGGCTGTGAACCCAGTCGGCGATCGGGAGCAGGATCGCCGGGCGTTGAGGCTGTTCCATCTCTCGACGTTCAACGATCTCGGCAAGTGGGATGAACCCAGCAAAGATTGGCCAGGCGAGACTCGCTGGATCCCATTGCGACCAGAAAGTCCGAAGTTCGACGGGGATCTGAAGCGGGAAGATTGTGTCCTCGATCGCTTCGATGTGCGACTGGACCTTGGCGCGACGTTTCCACGGCGCAATCCGAACGTCGTAGGGCTTGCCTGCCCGGTTATAGCGTTCAACAGCTTCCTTGACCAGAATCATCAATGGAGGGTTCGGCACGGCAGGCGTATGCCTTAATCGATAGATTTGACGAACGGGTTACGTGGCAGCACCGGAAACAAGTCGATCTCGATACGACGACCACGCCCACTTCGATGTGGGAATGAGCACAACAGTCGGCATAAAGGCAGCGACCGAAAGGCCGAACCACACAAGTTGTGGCTGTGCATCCACGCTGAGTGCAGGGTCACCGAATCGCACCCAGGTGAGGGTGAAGTAGGCCGTTGCGAGCGCAAGAGCCGTGCCTGCGCGTTCGCTCCACCTGTCATCGGCGGCGACCTTTGAGACCCCGAATGTCGACCCGACAATCAGGCTCAGACCAACAGCGCTTCCAGCGGTATTAATAGACGAAGTATCCAGGTTCCAGTTCAGCGCCATTGTGTAGGCAAACAACGCCGACACAGGGATGAGAAACGTCGCAACGATTAACCGGGAAGCTCGCATGGATACACCCTTTCATCAGCCTCGTGCGGGCCGCTAGAGCCCAATGGCCCAGACAGCGACCAGCGCATCGCACCAACGCCGCGGTCGAGGTGCTCTACGCTCTGCATGATGCAGACGAGCCACGTGCGCCACGCCATACTGCTGCTGTTCGTTTCGATGGCCGTCCTTACGGAATGCAGCGAAACCTCCCAGGACCCTCAGGGATCTGCGGCAGCTGCCGCCCCTCCCGCGGTTCCTGCAACTGCGGTGCCTTCTACAGCGGTTCCTGCAACTGCGGTGTTGCCGACGACAACACAGGTTCCAGTGGTGGTTCGAACCGGGTCACCAACACCGGATTGGCTCGGCTCACAGGACCTCCCGCTTCGCCCAGGAGAGGACAACGGCATTGCCCAGCCAACACCAACCGAGCTCTTCGATCGCCAACTCTGGACTATCGATAGCCTCCCGACGCCCTCAGACGAGACCTTTGTCAGCCTCCTCGTTACACCGCCGCCAGCTGACGTTATCGCCCGCTCCACGTGGCGTGAGGAGTGCCCTGTTGGCCTAGACGAACTGTCGTATGCGCAGGTGTCCTTTGTTGGATTCGATGGACTGTTTCATACCGGCGAGTTCATCCTTCATCGCGACATCGCCCCCGACGTCATCGAGATCTTCGCGCACTTCCACGAGATACGTTTCCCGATCGAAGAGATGCAGATAACGACCCAAGAAGCCGTCGATGCTCACCCAACCGGCGACAGTAACAACACCTCTAGCTTCGTGTGCCGGCCCGCAGTGAACTCGGGCAAGTGGTCACGCCATGCCCACGGTGGTGCGATCGATATAAACCCGTTCCACAATCCCTACGTCAAAGGCGATCTGGTGATCCCCGAGCTCGCGTCGTCGTACCTCGATCGGGACCGCGACGTTCCCGGCATGATCAGCGCCGATATTGAGGCGAGGTTTGCCGAGATTGGGTGGGGCTGGGGCGGCAACTGGAATTCGGCCAGCGATTGGATGCACTTCAGCGACACCGGCAGCTAGTCGCCTGGCCTTGGGGACCTGGCTCCTAAGGAATGAGGGGCCCAAGGATCTCGCCGGCGAGGGAGATCATCTCGGAATCGTGAGCCATCGTTGCGAGGTTCATCGTGATGCCATCGAGGCCAGCGTCGATCATCTCCTTGATCTGTTCCGCGAACTCGTCAGGACCACCAACGGTCATCATTGGACGGATCATGGCGATTGCTTCGGCTGGCCATCCGTGCATGGCGACGTAGGCATCGATCGACGCTTCGGCCTCTTCCATGGTTCGGCCGAGGACGCCCATGACCAAACGCGTCACTTTGATCTCGGAACGATCCCGGCCGAGGCGTTCGCAGTGCTCAGCGAGCACCTCGAGCTTGCGGGGGATGTCGGCGACGCTGCAGATCAGGTTCGACTCGTCGGCGTATTGGGCAACCATGCGGAGCGTCTTTTTCTCGCCCGCGCCGCCGATCATGAGCGGAATCGCCGACAGCGGAGCTGGCGAGTTGATGGCCTCGGTGACTTGGTAGTGCTTCCCGTCGAGGGTCGGTCGTTCGTCCTTGAGCATCGGCATGATGATCTGCAAGGCTTCTTCGAGCTTTTCGAAGCGTTCGGTGAACGTGTTGAACGCGATACCAAACGAGTCGTGCTCAAGCTCAAACCAGCCAGCGCCCATGCCGAGCGTGGCCCGACCGTTCGACACGACGTCGAGCGCGGTCACGGTCTTGGCGAGCACCGCTGGGTTTCGGTAGGTGTTGCCGGTAACGAGTGCCGACAGGCCAATCGTTTCGGTGTGTTGGGCGAGGGCAGCAAGTGTTGTGTAGCACTCGAGCATGAAGTCATCGGGGTCACCAATGCCCGGCAATTGGTAGAAGTGATCCATCAGGAACAGCCGATCAAAGCCTGCTGCCTCGGCGGTCTTGGCCTGCTCGATCAGATTCGGAAAGAGCTTGTCCGCACCAATACCTGGGTAGGTGAAGTTCGGGATTTGATAGCCAAGACGTGTCATGTACTGACGTTAGGCCATCAGCGGTTGACCAGGGTCAGCTTTTCTCTTGCATGATCCACGACGACAGCCGGTCGACACGACGTACGGCCATGTAGATGACGATGAGTCCAATGATGAAGTACGCCAGCAGGAAGATATCGGACCGCAACACATCGAGGAAGATCGCTGTTGTGAGTACTTCGAGTAGGGCCATAACCGCAACGAAACGGTTGACGGTTTGTTCGCTGACCTTTGCGGCGACCCAGGCGCCAAGGGGCGCTCCCCAGACAACGATTGGTGCCGCTGCGATCCAGATACCGAAGAGGTCGAATCGTGTAGCCGACTCGGGGCCAAACGGCGCTCCGCCCACCGCGACCGCTTGTGTGCCGAGCGCGTTGAGGTCGACATCGAGTTGGCCGTGCCAGATCCCAAGGATCGCGAATCCAACAACGGACACAATCGCCATAGAAACAATGCTCGTTAGGATCGCCACACGGGGGCTCACGTCGGCGACAAGAACGATAAAGACAAAGAGCAGAACGTCGGTTCCCGAGCCAGCGAGCGAGGAGAAAACTCCACCCACGAACGCAAAAACCAACAACGCCGCCAAGAACGCCTAATCCGAGCGCTTTCCAATCGATCTTTCGGCCAGCGAGCAAGATCGAGATCGAGGCCATCACCATGCCGGTTGCTTGCACGCTGAGGGAGAACGACCGAGCTACTGGTGCCGGGATCTCGAGAACTTTAGTGAAGACAGGGAACGCAACCGCACCGCCGCCCTGGGGGTGGAACCAGCAACAAAGCTGCCGAACACCATGGTGAGCGTCGTTCGCCAGTTGTCGACGACACGACCCCAATGGCCAAAGGTGAGGACATAGAAAAACCAACCGAGGGTGAAGGCTGCGGGCAGCCCCCAAACGAGGATTCGACGGACGAAGGAGATCTCAGGATATTCTTCGGTCGCGCTATCGAGTACTTGGCTGTCACCCCACCATTAACCCACAGATTGACAGCGATGTTCCGATCCACCCAAGTTGCTTTCCAAATGCGTATTCTCCTCGCATGCTTCCGGTAACGCTCCCGATCGTTCTTGTCCATGGCGGCCTCTATGAGGGCATGACTCCCGAGGAGTTCTGGGCCGACGTTGGCATCCTCGGTTCGCTTCGAGCGAAGCACCTCAAGCACATCGCGCCGCAGCGACCGGAGCGTCCACACTCATGGGACGAAGAGGTGGCCGAGCTGCTTGCGGCAATCGATGAGGCTGGCTTTGAGAAGGTCGCGGTGGTCGGCGGGTCAAACGGCTGCAGCGTTGCGGTCCGGTTGGCAATACAACATCCCGACCGTGTGTCCCGACTGATGCTGGCCTGGCCAGCAACTGTTGGCGACGAAACCGTCGATGCGCTGTTGCGCGTGATTATCACCGACGAGGCCGATGCGGCCGCCGCCGAGGCATTGCTCACTGGTGACACCTTGCGGGGGATCACCGACGCCGAGTTGCAAGCCCTCGATCTACCGGTGGTTGTGTACCCGTCACTGACCGAGAACCTGATTCACCAGCGCCGCACCCTCATAGGAATCCTGGCCAACGTCAAGGACGCCTTCATGGTTGCGGGCAGCCCCGAATCAACCGACGCCGACTTCGACGAGCATCTCGACGCCTTCGTAAACATGATCGCCGAATTCTCCCGAGTAGAACACACCGACTAACCCCTCTTCGGTTCTGTGAAGTCTGGTCGTGCGATAACGATGACCAATCTTCACAGAACGCTTGGAATGCGGTTAAACGATGCGCATTCCCGAGATTGCACGGCTGATGACCAGCTGCTGGATCTGTTCGGTGCCTTCGAAGATGTCGTGGATCTTGGCGTCGCGATGGAAACGCTCTACGGGGTAATCGCGTACGTAGCCGTAACCGCCGAGGATCTGCATGGCGCGTTCGGTTGCCCAGGTCGCGGTGCGGCCAGCCTTGAGCTTGGCCATTGAACCTTCGGCGTTTTTGAACTCGCCGTTCTTCGACAACCATGCAGCGCGATGCACGAGCAAACGGGCAGCGTCGATCTCGGTGATCATGTCGGCAAGCATGAAACCAATCGCTTGGTTCTGAATGATGGGCTTGCCGAACTGCTCACGTTCTTTGGCGTATTGCAAGGCGTATTCATAAGCCGCACGAGCAATCCCTACAGCCTGGGCGCCAACCGCTGGGCGGGTGGACTCGAAGGTCTTCATTGCGGCGTTGCTGATGTTTGAGCCGCCTTTCCCTTCACGAAGGTAGGCGTGCTTCTCGTCCATCTTGTCTTTGCCACCGAGCAGGAACGACCCGGGGATCTTCACGTTTTCGAGCACGATTTCGGCGGTGTGGCTGGCACGGATGCCGTGTTTCTTGAACTTTTGGCCCTGGGTGAGCGTGCCATCGATCTTGGCTTCGGGAGGAACGATGAAGCTGGCGTGACCCTTCGAGCCGAGCTCGGGGTCAACAACGGCGACAACGACGTGGATGTCGGCAATGCCACCGTTGGTGATCCAGGTCTTGGTGCCGTTGAGCGTCCACTCGTCTTTGGCTTCGTCGTAGGTGGCACGGGTACGCATCGCGCTGACGTCAGAGCCAGCATCGGCTTCCGATGAGCAGAAGGCGCCGAGCTTGATGTCGTCGGCGGTGCCGTAGCACTGGGGAACCCATTCGAACAACTGCTCTTGGGTGCCAGCGGCGGCGATACCCGCAGCGGCGAGTCCGGTGCCCATGAGCGCCATGGCGATGCCTGCGTCGCCCCAGTAGAGCTCTTCGATGAGGACCATGGGCGACAGACCCGTTGGGTCGTTCATCATGGTCTCGGCAATGATCTCCCAGCCGTAGAGGCCAATATTGGCGGCCTCTTGGATGATGGGCCACGGCGTTTCTTCACGCTCGTCCCACTCTTCGCCAGCGGGACGCATTACGTCGGCGGCAAAGCCATGTGTCCATTCCTGCAACTGCAGTTGGTCATCATTGAGAGCAAGTGAAAATTCGGCCATGTGAAGTCTCCTAAGCGTACGAATGACAATCGGCTGATCGGGCAGGGAATCAACCCAAAGTTACCAACCGGTAATAAGAAGGGTAGCCGTAACGCACGGAGTCCGAAGCGACTCATCAATTTGATCAAGTCAGCGTGGCGCACCCCGAGACTCAACACCGTGACATCCGGGGTCTGACCCCGGATGTCACGGTCTTGCTGGTGTTGCTGCGGTTGCGTTCTCGATTGCCTGCCAAACCCGTGATGGGGTGCACGGTAATTCGATGTGTCGGACCCCGAGATGGCGTACGGCATCCACGACGGCGTTGTGCATTGCGCCAACCGAACCAACACCGCCAGCTTCACCAACGCCCTTTGCCCGCAACGTGTTAAACGACGTCTTTGTTTCCGACGCGATCAACTCGAGTTGCGGCAATACATCAGCCGTTGCCAAGCCGTAGTCGCCAAAGTTCGTGGTGAGTGGATTGCCATCGGTGTCGTAACGCATCTCTTCGCCCAGCACCTGGCTGATGCCAGACACCACGCCGCCGTGGAGTTGGCCTTCGACGATCATTGGGTTCACCCGAACGCCGCAATCGTCCACACCAACAAACTGACGCAGTTCAACCTTGCCGGTCTCGGTATCAACCTCGACGACCGCAATGTGGCTGCCCGACGGGAACGCGGTGTTCTCGCCGAGGTCGTGCGTCTCGCCACACACGAGTTCATCGCCGTCACCGCTTGCGTGGGTTTCTGCGGCGACCTCGGGCCACCCAACAAACACCGCGGGAACACCCACAACATGGAAACGTGCTTCGGGTGCTCCCCCAGCGTCAACAACATCGCACCGAACATCGGCGACCGATGCTTCCAAGAGGTCGGCCGCAATCCCTATCGCCCGCTCGACCAAGTGGTTGGATGCTGTTTGAATCGCGATGCCTGCTGTTTGCAGCGACCGCGAACCAACAGCCCCCACACCTGTCGCGGTGTAATCGGTGGAGCCTTCGTGCACATCGATGCTGCCGATCGCCATGCCAAGCGTGTCCGCTGCGATCTGCGCCCAGGTGGCGGCGTGGCCATGACCCTGGTCGGTTGAGCCCGTGTACACAACAGCACGACCATCAGCGCCGATCTCCACGCGCGCTTCTTCGGAACCACCTGCACCCACGGTTTGCAGATGGTACGTAGCGATGCCGATGCCTAGTTGTTGGATATCTCTGGCATCGCGTCGGCGCTGCTGTTCCGCTCGCAGTTCGTCATAACCAACAGCGTCAAGCGCTGTATCCATGTCGCGTTCATAGTCGGCCTCGTCATAGATCACGCCGGTGACCGCGGTGAATGGCATCTGGTCGGCCCGAACCAAATTCTGGCGGCGAACCACGGTGGGATCTACCCCGATCTCGGCGGCATAGATATCGAGCACACGCTCGAGCGCAGCGATGTACGCCGCCCGGCCAGCGCCTCGATAGGCCGAAACCTGTGGTGTGTTTGTCACCACCGCAACCGAAGAGAACTCGCAGTGGGCAATGTTGTATGGCCCGCTCACGTCGAACGAGTTGAACTTGGCTGGCAGAGTCGCGCCAACACCCGGGTAAGCGCCGCTGTCCTTCACCATGTGACACGACAGCGCAGTGACCTTGCCAGCCGCTGTGCCAGCGAGCCGGAACGTCATGTGCTCGCCACGACCCTGGGTTGCACCGGTGAAGTATTCGCCACGCGTCTGGACCCAACGCACTGGACGGCCAACCGCTTTGGCGATCATCACGAGGGCATGTTCGTCCTGGGTGCGACTTACCTTGCCCCCAAACCCACCGCCTACAGCCGGCGCATGTACGTGCACAGTGTCGGGGTCCAGCTCAAAGACATCAACGAGTTGATCGCGAAACCCATGTGGCCGTTGGGTGGACGCCCAGATGTGTAGATGATCGTCGGCATCCCATGCCGTTACCTGCACATGGGTCTCCATCGGCACAGGTATCTGGCGTGGGTTCCAGATGGTCTGATCGATCACTACATCGGCGGCAAATGCTGCGTCGTCGTGCGCCGCGTCGAGCACGTGAACAACGTTTGTTGAGGGTCCGCCTTTGCTCGCTGACCGCGTCCGAGCACGGTGCTCACCGGTGAAGAGAAACGTCGATCCGTTCAGCGAATCGTGCACATCGATGACCGCATCGAGCGGATCCCATTCGATGACGACCAACTCCGCAGCGTCGAGCGCTTGTGCGCGTGTTTCGGCCACGACGGCGACGACGGGTTCGCCCACATATCGCACGGTTCCTTCGGCGAGGATGGGCATAGCGAATCGGGCATCGAAGAACTGCGGAAACACCGACCCGAACGGCCGAACGGCATGATCGCTGGCATCGAGTACCGAAACGACACCGGGCGCAGCAGCAGCTTCCTCGGAATCGATCGAGATGATCCGTGCGTGGGCGAACGGCGACCGTACAAACACCACCTCTGCGGTTGACCGTCCAGCGGCGATGTCATTGGGAACCGCGAGATCCGCGGAGAACGCCAGCTCGCCTCGTAGCAAGGCCGGGTCTTCCGTTCGCTTAACCGATGTACCGACGTACCAACTCATAGTCGCAACACTATTCGACCGAGACCGTCGAGTAGTCCACGAGCCGCTGTCTCCACAGGCATGCCCGATGACACGTCGTTTTGTGGAAGCAAGCCAACCGTTGTGGGTTCCACTAGAGGCACCTCACTTGGAGAAACCATGTTTAGAAGCAAGCGTCCTGAAGTCAATCCAAAAATCGCCAACGAGATCGCCGACGATTTCAACGAGCATGAATTGGCCATCATCAGCTCACTCGGAACAGTCGTCGACTTGCGCGCAGATACCCCGCTCGCCACCGAAGGCACCCCTGGGCGAGAAGCGATCATTGTCCTCACTGGATCTGCTCAGGTAAGTCGCGACGGCAACACAATCGCAACCGCCGGACCTGGAACCATCTTGGGCGAAAGCGCACTCCTCGCCCGTGGTCTACGTAACGCGTCGTTGAAGACGACTACCCCAATGTCACTCGCCGTATTCAACCGTCGCGAATTTGCTTCCCTGATCGAACAATGCCCACGTATTGCCGCCACCGTCGACGAGCTCGTCAGTGCTCGTAGCGAATAACGCACCGCACGAACAGATCGCCACTGCCTGCCAGTCAGCTCGGTAGCCTTTACCTTGTGACTGAAGAGCTAGCCAAGGTATATGTTCCCGCCGACACCGAGCAGCTGGTTTCCCAGCGCTGGGCTGAAGCTGGGGCATTTCACGCCGAACCAACAACCAACACCGATGCGCCGTCGTACTCGGTCGTCATTCCGCCGCCCAACGTCACCGCGGCATTACACCTCGGCCATGCCCTAAACAACACGCTCCAAGACGTGTTGGTGCGCTATCACCGCATGCGCGGGTTCAACACCATGTGGATGCCAGGCACCGACCACGCTGGTATCGCCACACAAACCGTTGTCGAGAAGCGCCTCCTCCAACAGGGCATCAAGCGGCTCGACATGGGCCGCGACGCTTTCATCGACAAGACCCAAGAATGGAAAGACGAGTACGAGAAGATCATTCTCGACCAGCTGTCCGAGATGGGCGCAAGCTGCGACTACGACCGTGTTCGTTTCACCATGGACGAGATGTGTGCCGTCGCTGTTCGCCACGCGTTCTACATGATGTTCAAAGATGGCCTCATCTACCGGGGCAAGCGCCTCGTGAACTGGGACCCAGTCACCGGCACAGCTCTTGCCGATGACGAAGTCGAGATGGAAGATGTGGCCGGCCACATGTGGTACCTGCGCTACCCGCTCGAAGACGGCTCTGGCCACGTCACGGTTGCGACTACCCGCCCCGAAACTATGTTTGGCGACACCGCTGTCGCCATCAATCCCAACGATCCCCGTGCCGAAGAACTTCGCGGCAAGTCCGTCGTTGTGCCGATTGTTGGCCGAGTCATTCCAATCATCGAAGATGACTACGTCGTGCTTCCCGATCCTGACTCTGAGGAAGCAAAGGCGAAGATGTCGAGTGGCTTCCTGAAGGTCACCCCCGCTCACGATCCAAACGATTGGGACATTGGCCTGCGCCATGACCTGCCGGTCATCAACGTGCTGGCCGCCGATGCCACCATCAGCGATCAATGGGGCTGGGAAGATGCCACGGCCGATGCCGTGCAACCTTTCCTTGGCTTGAGCCGCGAAGATGCACGCACCGCCGTCGTTGCCTGGTTCGAAGAGAACGGCCTGCTCGACAAAGCGGCCGAGTACTCCCATTCGGTTGGCCACAGTTACCGCAGCCACGCAGTGATAGAGCCGTGGCTCTCGGACCAGTGGTACGTCGCTGCTTCCGATGACCGCCTTGCGGGCTCGGCCATGCGAGCACAGGTCGCTGACCAGGCCACGACCCGAGCAGCAGAACATCAGCCAGGAACCGCAAACGGTGACGGCGAGCTTCGGTTCATTCCCGAGCGTTACTCGCGCACCTTCCAGCAATGGCACGAAGGCCTCCACGACTGGTGCATCAGTCGCCAGGTTTGGTGGGGCCACCAGATCCCGGTGTGGAACTTCGCCACCGTCGAAGAATCCGGACATCACTCAGACGCAGCGATCGACGCTGCACTTGCGCAGGTCGAACCAGGCAAGCCAGTAAGCATCGACAGCCGGTGGTCCAAGTTGGGCTGTGTTCATGTCGCCCGCAAGATTACCGACACCGACTTCGTCGAGTCCTTATGCATACCGCCGCAGAGCACCCTCGATAACGAACCACGCGACGACGACTCGATGGACGAGATCACACTCATCGCTGCTGTCGAGGCCGAAGGCTATGTACGAGACACCGACGTGCTCGATACGTGGTTCTCCTCGGCCCTCTGGCCAATGTCCACCATGGGCTGGCCATACCCGCAGGACTTCCCCGAGACCGTGGGCAACGGCTCGAACCTACTCGCGACCTTCAACCCAACGTCGATCCTCAGCACCGCACGCGAGATCATCACCCTTTGGGTGAGCCGCATGGTGATGATGAATCGCTACTTCCTCGACGGCCAGCTGCCTTTCACCGACGTGTTTATTCACGCCATGGTCCAGGACGGCCACGGACAGAAGATGTCCAAGAGCCTCGGCAACGGTGTTGACCCCCGAGACATCATCTACAGCCACGGCGCCGACGCGATGCGCTTCACGTTGGTGCAGATGACCACCGACACCCAAGACGTTCGTATGCCCGTCGACATGGTGTGTCCGTACAACGGCGAGGCATTCACCCCCGAGTTCATCACCACTAAAGCCGGACACGAAGTCGCTGCACCGGAGCAGTCGAGCCCCGGTGACCCTTCCAAGAAGATGGTCAGTGCCTATGGCGTGGCCGCAGGCGTGGCCGAAGCCTCCAATGACGAACCGTTGGCTCGCAACACATCAGCGAAATTCGATGGCGGCCGAAACTTCTCGAACAAGGTCTGGAACGCGGTCCGGTTTGCTATTGGACGCCTCGACGGCGTCGATGGAACGACCGAAGCTGTCGCTCCCGCATCGACCCGATTTGTCGACCAATGGATCCTTTCCCGGCTCACGAGCACAATCTCTGCGCTCGAAGACGCCGTCACCAACTATCAATTCAACGTCTACGCCGACACCTTGTATGACTTCATCTGGCACGACGTATGTGACCGCTATCTCGAAGCCATCAAACCAACCATCGACGAGGATCGGGCCCAACAAGCTGTACTCGGCGCAGTTCTCGACGCGTCCCTTCGATTGATGCATCCAGTGTGTCCATTCATTACCGAAACACTGTGGCCGCATGTCTCTGACGCTCGCGAAGGCGAAGTTGCTGGGCTCGACCTGCCAACAAGCGACCTGCTGGCGCTCGCCTCATGGCCCGTAGCCGTCGACCTCGAAAACAGCGCGGTCGTGGCGGACTTCGAGCGGGTGTACCTGCTCGTTGGCAAGATTCGCAAGCTACGTTCCCAGCAGAATGTGAAGCCGCAACGGCGCATCACTTTGCATGCCACACCTGCAGTCCAAGAACTCATTACGAGTGCGGGTGGACTCGTGGAAACCCTCGCTGGCATCGAGGCCGTTGTTACTGATGACGAGATCCCTCCCGTGAACTCTCCGCTCGCCTTCGAAGGATCACAGATCTTCCTGTCGGGCCTTACCGAAGAAGCCAACGTAGACGCCGAACGTGCTCGCCTCGAAGATGCGGTAGCGCAAAAGGCCAAACAGATCGGCGGTTTCAGGGGCAAGCTCTCAAACGATGGTTATGTCAGCGGCGCTCCCGCTCACCTCGTACAGGAGACGCGCGACATGCTCGCCGCCGCCGAAGCCGACCTCGCTGCAGCTCAAGCATCGCTCGACGGGCTTGGCTAGTGACCGTCCAAACCGTGCGGGTCGGTGGCGTTCCCGAGCATTTCAATCTGCCCTGGCACCTCGCCATTGACGAAGCCGCTTTTGCCGACCTTGATGTCGCTATCGACTGGGTGGATTTTCCCGAGGGCACCGGCGCAGTCATGGCCGCCCTCGAATCGGGCGATATCGATATGGCGACGCCTCTGACCGAAGGTGCGGTCACGGCTATCGCCAACGGCAACGCCTCCGAGCTCGTCTCGATCTGGGTTGATTCGCCGTTGCTTTGGGCCATCCACGTCGCTGGCGACTCAAACGCCGAGACGATCGAAGACATCGCCGCCGACTCCGTGCGTTTCGCGATCTCCCGTTTCGGGTCTGGTTCCGAGCTCATGAGCCGAGTCTTGGCCCAAGACCAGGGCTGGGCGTTAACAAACGACAGTTGGGTCACCGTCGACAACCTCGATGGGGCGGTCGCTGCGCTTCCGGCTGGCGACGCTGATGTGTTCCTCTGGAACCTGTCGATGACGCAGCCCTACGTCACTGCGGGCGTCTTTAAGCGGGTCGGGGTCATGCCCACCCCGTGGCCGAGTTTCGCCGTTGTTGCCTCCGGGCAATTCACTGCTGCCAACCCCGGGCTCGCATTGGCGATCTCCAATGTTGCCCGAGCTCGCGCCGAAGCTCTCAAGCTCGACGAAGGCCTGGCCCAATTTGTGGTCGAGCGCTACAACCTCGAATTCGACAGCGCCCTTGACTGGGCAGCAAGCATCAACTGGGCGAGCCCCGGTGAGGTCATTGACCAGGACATGGTCGACGCAGTAACCAAGCGGATGCGTTCCGTCGGCCGCATTACCTAGCTCCGGTCGTCGTCCTATTAGACGACGTAAAGAGACGACAGGGAGCGAGGAACCCTGTGAGTGCCCCCACGTCTAGTGCCGATACTTTTCTCCTTAACCCATGCCGAGATTGGGTGTTATGCAAAGCCCCTTCGTTCGACTAACTGGTCACTGAGGAATGCTCCGCTGGTGTAGAACGCGATAATTCGTGCCGCTAGGTCTTCGGATGACTCGTCGGGCTGTCTACTCATGACCCGGCTGAGCATGGCCCGGTCTGAATCTCCCTTTGTTCCAAGCATTGCCCCGAGCGATACTTCGTCGTCGTTGCGGTGCTGGCAGCCAGCGAACCTCAATCGCAGATCGGTGTCTCGCCAAATCCCCGGTAGGCCAGTGTGAAGACGTTCAAATGCTAGACGGGTAGCGTGGCGGGTGATTGGTTGCCAGTCGCTTCGGAAGTCGGAAGTGCCCAACACCGCTCTTTCGTACTGACCGGCATCGAAGGCGAAGGTTGCCTTATTCAACGGTCGTTGCATCTCATTGGCATTGGACCCATCTCGAAGCTCACCCCATACGACCTGCTCGCCTTGGCGAGCGATTCGAGCAATCAAAGCGCCGCAGCCCAACTCGCCGCAGCTGCAGCGGGCTACGAAGGCATCATGAGGCTCAGGTCTGGCAAGCAGGTTCGATTCTGGGCCGACCACCTCTTCCGGGTAAAGACCGATCCAGGTGTTCGCTAAATCCCGGCCGATATCTGCCAATTGGTCACGGCCATCGATCAGAACTACCGCTTCTTCAGAGCCGTGCTCATCTCTACTCAAACGTCGGATCTCGAAAGTCGACGTTCGAATGGTCATCTAGAGACTCTATCTTTCCTCAATGCTGCGTCCGAGAACAGAATCGAACGGCGAGATACTGCATTATGTAAAGCAGCGTCGAGCCATTCTCTATGTAAGGCTTTTACCTGTCCCCAGCGATCTGCGGGCTGAGCGAACTAGACCTCTGACGCCTTAACGGCTTCTAGTAGAAGTCATTCGAGCACTCGACAACTGAGATCTCAGTCCCTTCCGTCGCGAACCCAAGGTAGGCATCGGCCTCCGGGAGTTCATCGAGAGAAGTTGCGGTACCACACTTCACGAATGTGGCATCGGGCGATAGATCAAGAACAAATGACACGTTCACGGTATCGAATACTGGGCGGCCATCGCTGAACTCGACGATCCGACCGACAAAAAACGCGTCTTCTCGAACCGTGACCCTTCTCGCGCTAAACCAGGCGGCATTCTCCGTGCCGTCCTTGAAGTTGCCGAGCACTAGACACACCGATCCCGGACTGCTGTTGCTGTTTGGTCCGGGCAACTCGGGACAGGATGTGCCACCCGGGGTTTGGGCCTCGATTTCGATGAGCCGGCCTCCGTCAAGCTCAAGAGTTCCAGGACCAACCAAAAGGATGCTGTTGTGCCCACCACCCGTTGTTCTACCGCCTTCGCTCAGTTCCCAATCGTCTGTCTCTGCCTGCTCAACTACGCCGACAAAGTCGAGTTCCTGTATTTGGTGGCTTGCCCCCGGAAGCGCGTTCTTGAACCCGCCCAACTGGAGGAAGATCAGAAGCCCAAGAACAAGAAACGCGACACCACCAAGTACCACCGCACATTTCAGAAGAGTCTTCACTGTCGCCACAATCTGACCCCACTATCAACGACATTCGTAGCTTGGCTCATCGTTGCTCCGCACTGTTGATTAGCTCTGGACCCTATGACGACGAAACGCCTTGTCTAGTTCCCGCCGTCCTAAGTCACTATCGGAACGCTGGAATCCTTCATTATGTAAGGTTGCTGAGATCGGTGGAACTTATTGGTCGCACTTCTCGTATAACCAACTGATGACAACGACGGAGTAGCGACGATATGAGTGAGTTGACAAAGCAGCGGATTCGACGAGTCGATGCTATGAAATCTCGGCTTGGTGCATTAGCCGTTCTGCTTTTACTAGCAGCTGGGTGTGCTGGTGAACCTCTCGATCTTGCGGAGTTCCCACCCGATGGTGTTCTCGACTGCTCTGATGACAGCAGTTGGCTAATTGACGGTTCCCCTGATCCAGATGCCGTTGGGTTTGCTACCGCAAGCGAGGCACTTGCTGATTGGCTTCAGCCATCGCTTGATGAAAACGACGACCTTCGAGGCCCTGAGCAGATTGATGAAACAACTGCGTCTCTGTTGAATAGCCAAAACCGAGAGGTTGTCGTCGCGGGAGCCTTCGAGGTGACGCCAGGTAACTGGGTTGCGATTAGCTTGACCGGTTGTTCAGGGTTTGAGCGCTTCTGACAGCAAGCCGCCGAGATTACCCATTACGTAAAGCTGTCGAGGTCTACTCTGGACTTATGGCGAAAGAGATCGAACGGTTGAAAGAGCGGGCTCACATTATCGAGGGCTTGTTGCGTGTGCTTGATGATAGTCCTGCGTTTGCCATGGAAGTTGGGGCGTGTGCTGATCAGCGAGAAGCTCGGGACGCTGTGATGAAGACATGGCGCTTATCTGAGCAGCAGGCCGTGCATGCTCTCGATATGTCCTTCCGTCGAGCGACGAAACTCTGCCGAGACGACCTCAAGAAGGAACTCAACGAGCTGAATGACCACATTGAGGGACTCGGCAACTGAACGCCGAAATCATCCATTATGTAAACCGTCCACGGTGTCATCCACTCCCCCACCGTCCACCACGATGCATCTCGTGTTTGATGACAAACGTGTGAAGTGCATCTCGGGTGATTTCACCGGCTACGGAAGCAGTCAATCCTGCCAGCAGGTAGCCCGCCGCAAACCCTTGGCACCCTCGGACTCAACGATGCTGCCGATGCTTTTGGAATCTCCGTAGACACACTCCGACGACGAATAGAAAAGGAACAGCTGCCAGAAGCTGAACTCACACAAGGAAAGTTTGGAGACGCCTACCAATTGCCCATGGCAGCACTTGCGCAGATCGCCGAACGGGAATCACGGGTTCTCGACAACAATGACCTAGACGATCGTCCAGCCGCCGTCGACGTAGAGCGTTTGGCCGGTCATGTAGGTGCTGGCTTCGCTCGCTAGGTAGAGCAGCGCTCCGTCGAGTTCGTGTTCTTGTCCGGGCCGCCCCATTGGTGCCCCTCGCTTCACAAATTCGGCGCCACGGTCATCGTTGAACATCGCGTCAGCGGTCATCTCCGACTCGAACCAACCAGGACCGATCGCGTTTACGCGGATGCCCTTGCGAGCCCATTCGCTTGCGAGTTCTCGAGTGAGCTGCACCAAACCGCCTTTGGCTGCGGCATAACCGGGCACTGGCAGTGGCCCACCGCCAACCTTTCCAAGAACCGATGCGATGTTGATGATCGACCCGCCACGGTTGTTCTCGATCATCCATTTCGCCGAGCGTGCCGCAAGGTCATAGGGCGCAACGAGGTCGATCTGAAGTTCGTGGCGGAAGCCTTCCACGGTGTCATCGATGGCTTTGACCGTGCGGCTGATGCCAGCGTTGTTCACCACAACATCGATTGCGCCAAAGTTGGCCAGCGCTGCTTCGACACAAAGTGGCGCGGCTTCGTCGGTAGCGAAGTCCGCTCGTACCGCAACGGCATTGGTCAGGCTGTTCGCCAGCTCAGCGAGCCGTTCCAAACGACGGGCGGCAAGCACAAGAGACGCCCCCGCCGCATCACAAACACGAGCAAACCGAGCACCTAGGCCCGATGAGGCCCCCGTGAGGATGACAACCTTGCCATCGAGCCGAAACGTAGAAAGTGGATCGATCATCGCCAGACCATAATCCAAAGATTTGTGCAGGAAAACCGACCGCTACGGTTCGAGATCCTTCACAAATCTTTGGTGGTGTTTAGGTGAGGTGTCCTAGGAGGAAGTCTCGTTGGAGGTGGAGGAGATTTTCGGCTACTTGTTCTTGGGGGGTCATATGCGTTACACCGCTTAGTGGGAGGACCTCGTGGGGGCGTCCTGCTTCGAGCAACGCTTGGGAGAGCACCAGGGTGTGTGCAGCGACCACGTTGTCGTCGGCGAGGCCGTGGATGAGCATCAGGGGGCGTCCCAAGCCGGGAGCGTCGCTGAGCAAGCTGCTCTTTTCGTAGTTCTCGGGTTCGGTTTCGGGATGGCCGATGTAGCGCTCGGTGTAGTGCGTGTCGTACAACGTCCAATCGGTTACCGGCGCACCAGCGATCGCTACATGAACCGCGTCAGGCCGACGCATAACCGCGAGCGCAGCGAGGTAGCCGCCGAAGGACCATCCACGGATGCCCACGCGGTCGAGGTCGAGTTCGGGGCGAATTTCGGCGAGAGCCTGGAGCGCATCGATCTGATCGTCGAGAACCTTCGTTGCAAAGTCCCCACGAATTTCCCGCTCGAAGGCCGGTCCACGACCAGGGGTGCCTCGGCCGTCGATAACAACAACTGCGAACCCTTGCTCGGCAAACCACTGCGACGTCGCATAGGCATTGCGTGCACGGAGCACCCGTTGCGCGTGTGGGCCGCCGTAGGGATCGAGCAGGACCGGTAGTGGCGAACCGTCATGGCCGCTCGGCAAATTGAGCGTGATGTTCAGCGAACGTTCACCCACGACGTAGAAGTCAGGGGTGCACGCAAAGCCCGGGGATTCGGCGAACGATTCGATGTCGCTGACCGTGCTGTCAGCCCAGTGCACTTCGTACGTCGAGTCGCCGTCGGGGCGAGCCGTCGTAATCGCAAACGCTCCCCCGGCAAGGACGGCATTGGCATAGTCACCCGGTTCGGTGAGGTAATCAACGGTGCCGTCGACACCGATACGGGCCAGGACCGAATCGGTGGCATCGGTAGTCACCGTTGCATAAATCGAATCGTGATGAACGCCGACAAGCGAACGCACCTGGATATCGCCGAGGTTGAGGGACACGCCGTCCACACTGATCGTGCGGTTGCCGTCGTCAACAACCATGAGCAGCGAACCGTCGACACCCAGCGGAGTGTTCGGCTGGAGCTCCACCCAGTGGTCGTTGGTGAGGCGATGCACTTCGCTCGCCTCGCCGGTTTCGGGATCGATCTGGAGGATCACGAGGGTGCGCTGATCTCGCGTTTGCACGGTGCAAAGCAAGCCCGCACCCCATTGCACGTCGGCAAGGTATTCAAACTCGCCGCGCTGCCAGTCCACTTGGATCTGGGGGCCGTCATCAACATCGACGAGCCACAGTTGCACATCGGCGTTTGCGGTACCCGCTGCTGGATAGCGAATGGCACGTGGCGCGGTCGCTGGGCTCTCGGGCGAGGAAATCCACCATTGCTCAACCGCAGCGGTATCTACCCGAGCAACCGCCATCCGCTGACCAGCGGGATCCCACCAGAAACCCCGGCCGCGACCCATTTCCTCCGCGGCGACAAACTCGGCCGTCCCCCACGAGATGGTCTCGCCCTCTTCGTCCGTCCCCGGGATAACGCGATCGGTGGCTCCGTCGGTCAGACGAAGGGTGTCGCCACTCGAGTAGGCAACTCGCTCAGTGCCTGGTTCGAAGCGAGGGTCAAACGCTCCACCGGTCGTTGTGAGCTCACGAGATTCGCCGCTGGCAATGTCGACATGATGCAGCGCACCACCGAGGGCAAACACCACTTCGGAACCGTCGGGACGAGCAACGTAGGAGACCACTCCCGATGCTTGCTCACGCATCCGCTCACGTCTCGCCTTTTCGGCGTCGGTTAACGCTCCATCACCCGATCCTGTCGCGTCAAAAATGGCCGTTGGATCTTCGCCCGGACGGGTCAGCCACAAGCTATTACTTGCGTCCGTCGATCCCGATGATCGTAGGAAAAGCGCGGATAGACCGTCCTTTGCTATCGAAAAGGACCGTGGAGCGCCGAGCGTGAACCGTCGCGTTGTAGCGAAACGGCGCGGAAACGAGGCAATTTTGTCTGAAGGTGACGAGATACTCACCCCACCATCTTGGCCCGAAGGGCAACCATGACCGATGATGTAGCTGTGAGCACAGAGATTCAGGTCGACGACGAAACACGAGCAGCACTTTTGCTCTTCAACGAACGCGTGGAGGCGGGCGCTGCTGAAGAGCGCGCTGGCAAGCGCGTGGCGAAGGCTGAACGGGCCAAAGACGAGGCTGCGGCCGTGGTCCGCAAGCTGACCGATAACCCCAGCGCCTCCGCCGAGGACAAGGCAGAAGCCGAGACTGCGTACAAAGCTGCGGTCGATAGCTACCAGGCCATAAAGGCTGACCCAACAGCAGGCATGGACCAGCCAAAGAAGAAGGCACCTGCCGAAGAAGCCGAAGCACCTGCTGCTGAGGAAGCTGCGCCAACCGCTGAAGAGGCCGCTCCTGCTGAAGAGGCACCCGCTGCCGATGCTGCACCAGCCGCTGAAGCCGAAGCACCATCTGTTGAAGAAGCCGCACCGGCACCTGAAACACCGGCTGAAGTATCTGCCGATGAACAGCCCGCTGTTGCATCCGAAACGGCTGCCGAGAGCGAATAGTCCCCTATGGGGGCACACATAACTGGTTCAGGCATTTCCCTACCGCCCGCGGTAGTCACAAATGACGATCTCGCAAAGATCATGGACACGTCCAATGAGTGGATCGTCAAGCGCAGCGGTGTCCATCAACGTCACGTAGCTGCACCTGGTGTGGGCTCCTCTGCGCTCGGCGCCGAAGCTGTATTGGCGGCGATTGACGCGGCGGGACTGGTTCCTAGCGACGTCGACGCAATCGTGTCGGCGACCATGACCCCCGATCACTACGCTCCTGGCAACGCTCCGCTCATTCAGGACCGTGCTGGCCTTGGCAATATCGCCGCGTTCGAAATCCGCCAACAATGCGGCGGGTTTCTCTACGGGATGGACATGGCCGACATGCTTATCGCCACCGAACGCGCCGAAACCGTCGTTGTTGTCGGCGCGGAAACGCACCGCGGCTACATGCCATACGGCGAAAGCCTCGATATTTTGTTGGGTACCTCCAACGCCGACCCAACCCCCGAAGACTACGAACGGGCCACTGGATCACGCGGATGGAGCGTCCTCTTTGGCGATGCCGGCGCCGCAATGGTTCTGCGACCAGGCACGGAAGAGACCGGAATTTTGGGCTCCACGCTGCATAGCGATGGCAGCCTCTTCGAACTCATTCACGTACCTGGCCCCGGGTTTGTGTATCAGCCGTGGTCCAGCGTCGAACAAATCGAAGCAGGCCTCCACAAGCCGCAAATGAGCGGTGCGGAGCTCTTCCGTCAAGCGGTCCGCTTGATGCCCGACTCGATCCGCATCGTGCTCGACAAGACGGGGCATGATCTCGAGGAGGTCGAGCTAATTATTGCGCACCAGGCCAACCAGCGCATTCTCGACGGTATTGCCAAGGAGCTCGACGTAGAGCCGACCCTGGTCGCATCAAATATCGCGAGCTACGGCAATACAACCGCAGCTACCATTCCGCTCCTGTTCCACGACTGCAAAAATGACGGCAGGGTATCTGAAGACACCCTGCTCGCCTTTACGGCCTTTGGCGCAGGCGCTCACTGGGGAGCCCTGCTCTATCGGGAACCAACGGCTGCCGCTACGACTTCTTCTTGACCACGTAGGTATCCGCGAGGCGGTCCATCACTGTTCGATGCTCGGAGTCCGAGAACAAGAACACCAGAGAGATCAGGCTCACGATGGTTCGGGCGACTTGTACAAACGCTCCGAAGAGGGGAACCGCCTGTAGGAGCACCGCAACGTTGACCAAACTTCGCTTGACCCCGGTACTGCCGCCCAGCGGCTCGGACCCATTGGATTTCACGATCCTCAGACCCAGGACGAGTTTGCCGGGGGTCGCGGAGAAGAGTGCATTTCCGCCCGCGTAATACATGATGTTCAGTACGCCAACAATCGCGCCAGAAGCAACGGCTGCCGAGAGATCGATCGCAGTAGATTCGCCCGCCAATAGAGCGGAGAACTGGTCGGTGACACCAACGAAGAAAGAGACAGGAAGTGTGAAGACGAGCAAGGTGATGATGAAATCAATGGTCTTTGCCAGAAGGCGCATCCAGGGGTCGGCAAGTTCGCGACCATTTCCGAGCTGACCTACGCCCGGTGCAACATAGCCAGCTTGTTGTTGAGCGCCTTGTTGCTGTGGCCCGCCTTCCCACTTCGTACCGTCCCACCACCGAACGGTTCCGGCCGGATCGCCCTGAGCTGGATACCAGCCGGGTGGTTGCGACAAATTGCTCATATTTCCCTACCATTTTCTCTGCGGGCGGCCCGCTCTTCGACACCCAAAGCTTATTCGACAACGACGCCAAAGGCCAGACATGCCAAAAGGCTCATGGCAGGCCGTACTCTGTGTTTGTGCCTACCGTTCCCTACGAACTCCATCCAATCCCGGAGTTGGAGCGACCGATCTTTGTCATGGCCTTTAAGGGATTGTTCGATATGGGCGAAGCAGCGACAGGCGCCGTCGACTGGCTATCGATGACGCACGGTGGCAAAGCGGGTGCGTCGATCGACCCCGAAACGCTTTTTGATTTCCAAGAAACACGGCCACAGCTTCGCCTCGGAGTGAACGGCAATCGAGAGATTCTCTGGCCAGCGAATAACATTGTTTGGACCAAGACACCCGACGGGGACCGCGATCTTGTTCTGCTGAGTGGAGTGGAACCTAATCTTCACTGGCGTTCCTTCACCGAGACGCTGGTCGAGCTCATCGGTGTGACCAACACCGAACTGGTCGTCACGCTCGGCTCGACATTGGCCATGGTGCCCCACACCCGCTCGTTCCCGGTTACCGCATCCACCGGCGACGCAGAACTCGCCGAAAAGCTTGGCGTTGGACGGCCGACCTATGAAGGTCCAACCGGGCTTGTTGGTTCGCTCCATCAAGAGTTGCATCACCACGATGTCCCAACAATGTCCTTGCGTGTCAGCGTGCCGCACTATGTGCCCGGAAGCCCATCTCCCAAAGCAACGGCGGCGTTGCTTGCGAATCTCGAACAGAGCTGTGGGGTTTCCACCGAACATGCTGGTTTGGCCGACGACATTCGAGATTGGGAAGCACGGGTGCATCGAGCCCTCGATGACGACGACGATGTGAAGCGCTATGTCGAGGACCTTGAAAGTAAGGCCGATACCGAGCCAGAGGTGGTTTACGACGACGGCGACATGGCCACCGAGATCGAGGAATTCCTCCGAAACCGTTCCGAAGAGTCATAACCATCGCAATTACCGCAATGCTGATCACACCATGATCAAAAAATCTGGCAACATCTGCGTGTGAACTTAAGCACGGTGCTCCTGATCTGCGCGGTCATCGCGGGGTTTCTCGGTGGGATCTCTGCGCGATATCGACGATGGGGAACCAGCCTGACCGACATCGCCACCGCCACACTGGTCGCTGGGCTGTTCATCACGATCGAAACCGTGATCCTCATTATCGTGGCGGGGCTCGATTTCTTCGGCATCATCCACGTCCTTTACCTCGCAATCGTGGTTTCTTTCCCGATCGGTGTCGCGTGGATCATGATCCCGGCGCTGCTCTCGCGGGACCGCCGGACACCAATTCTTGGCTGGCTACTGCTGCTGGTCGCTGGGGCAGCTGTGCTCGTTGGTTTGTGGGCAACCCATGTCGAACCCTTCCGGCTCCAGGTCGACCAACAAACGCTCGGTGCTGCGGGTGCGACACAGCCTCTGGTTGTTGGGGTGCTCGCCGACTTGCAAACAACATCGATTGGACCCCACGAGGACGCCGCACTCGATGCGGTCTTGGCGGGCGAACCCGACCTCGTCGTGATCCCGGGCGATCTGTTTCAGCTCGATGAGTTTGAGGTCATGGAACGATCCGGCGAATTTCTTGGATGGCTCCGTCGTTTGCGTGCCTCGGTTGATCACGTCGTGATCGTCAACGGCAATACCGATCTCGCCGACATTGTTGAAGAGTTCGCGGAGGCCAGCGGAATCCGCTACCTCGCCGACGAGACGACCGAGCTGGACATCGATGGACAGAGCGTCACGATTGCGGGTATGCGCGTACTCGAGGACCGCGAGCCAGCCACGATCGATCCGTTGCTGCTCGAAACACTGGCCGAGACCACCACCCAGGGCAATCTCGTGATTGCGGTAAGCCACTACCCCGATGTCGTTCTTGACCTGACGCCGAACTCGACGATCGACCTCGTGATCTCCGGGCACACCCATGGCGGCCAAGTTTCGCTGCCTGGCATTGGCGCACCGATCACCTTCACCAACGTCCCCCAGGTCGTGGCCGCTGGCGGACTGCACGTAGTGAACGGCCATCCCATCTATGTATCGACCGGCATCGGCCTCGAACGCGACCAGGCGCCACAACTGCGCTTTGGTGTTCCACCCAGCGTGGGCTTGATCACAATCGTCCCAGCGATCTCTTAGCTCGACAACCACGAAACCGTGACATCCGGGGTCTGACCCCGGATGTCACGGTTTTCCCGGGTGTCAGAGTTTTTGGGGCTGGTTGAACGAGCCTTTGGCCTTGGCAAGTTCGGTGCGGAATCGCTCGACGTTGGCGAGCTTGATGTCCTCGTAGCCGCGGACCAAATCAGGTAGCTCGGCGAGAGCGACCACGGCATCGACGTTGCTGTTGGTCAGCGCTCCCAGTCCAGAACGCACGGCTTCCAGGTATTCACCTGGCAATGCACGTTCTACCTTGCGAACCTCAGCTCTGCCAAAGGGATCCATCGCTGTTCCGCGAAGACCCTTACGTTTGGCGAGTTGGCGTACGGCTGGTGTTGCCCACGTCCCAATGGAGATCTTCTTGTCGTAACCAAGGGCTCGCATCATCGGTGGATGCAGCTTCCACGCAACTGCACCTTTTGTTCCGGCGACCGACATAGCTTCGGCCATCGCGTCGGGGTCGGTCATGAGCCTCACTACTTCATACTCGTCTTTGTAGGCCATGAGTTTGTACAGGCCAGCACCAACAGCGTCGAGCACCGTGCCATCGTGATGTCGCGCGCCAGCTTCGGCTGCCGCAACTTCGTCGAGCACGTCGAACCATTCGTTTGCGGTCGACTCATCACCCCACAGGACCAGCTCGTTAGCGAACATCGATAGCTGTGCTCGACGTTCGCCGGTGACCGCTAGTGCGTCGAGTCGACTCGAGAACACCTCGGGTTGGACCGGCGCGACTGTGCGTGTTGATGAACGGGCGGCATCGACGACGGCGGGGTTGGCTACCTGTGCCCGACCCCAGCGGAAGGCGGTCACGTTGGACTCGACCGCTACCCCGTTCAGCACAATGGCTGCTTCGAGGCGCTCGGCGGCGATTGGCAAGACACCGGCTTGCACCGCCATGCCAACCACAAAGATATTGGCCGTTGTCGAAGCACCAAAGAGCTCGGTGGTTGCTCCTTGGGCATCGACCCAGCGGTCATCGGCTCGTGTGTGCTCGGCAATTGTTACGCCGAGTTCTTCGGGGCCTGGAAGCGAGGTGTCGAGATGGGTGATCATGTGCCCTGTTGGGGTCATGGTGTTCGACCCAATCACATGGGTGCGCTCGGGGTTACAGGTGAGCAACCCTTTAGGTGAGGCCGCCACGAGCTGATCAAAGGCCAGGAGGAGGTCGGCTTGTTCCTCGCCGAGCCGGTTGGTAAACGACGCCTGGTTTCGTGAAAGGCGTAGATCGCTGACGACTGGACCGGCTTTTTGTGCGAGGCCGATTTGGTCGAGGCCACGAACCTCAAATCCGTCTTGCATTGCGGCGGTACCAATGATCTGGGCGACGGTGACCACACCAGTACCGCCAATGCCGGTGATACGCATGGAAAAGTCGTCAACGGGAACAATCACGACTGGGTCGGGCAAAGGCGGAAGGACCGGAGAAGCCTTCACTGTCTCTGGAACATCAGCAGCTCCGAGCGATCGGCGCCCACTCCGGCGAGCAAGCCATCCGCGGACGCCATCTGTTGGTTCAGGAACGATCGCCACGAACGACGGACAGTCACCTTCCATACAACTGAAGTCGAGGTTGCACGTTGTTTGATCGATCATGGTCTTGCGACCAAAGGGCGTTTCTACGGGTTGCACCGAGAGGCAATTGCTTACTTGGCCACAATCGCCACAGCCTTCACAGATTCGCTGGTTGATCACTGTTCGTAGGTTCGGAGTCTCGACCAAGCCGCGCTTTCGGGCACGCCGGTTCTCGGCGGCACACGCTTGGTCGTGGATCAGGACCGTCACACCGGGCACCGTTGCGAGCAGCTCCTGGGCCTCGATGAGGCGATCACGTTCCCAGACCTCGACCCCGCTTGGCAGATCTCTTTGCTTGTAGCGGCTCATGTCATCGGTGGTGATGAGGACTTGTTTGACGCCTTTTGCCAGGAGGCTGGGAACGATGTCGACGATTTCGAGCTGACCCATTGGGTCTTGCCCACCAGTCATTGCCACCGTGCCGTTGTAGAGCAGCTTGTAGGTCATGTTGACGTCGGCGGCGATGGCTGCCTGAATGGCGAGTTGGCCGGAATGGAAAAACGTACCGTCCCCGAGGTTCTGGACGAGGTGCGGCGTCTCGACAAATTCGGCCATGCCAATCCACTGGGTGCCTTCGTTGCCCATAGCGGTGAGACCAACAACGTCGCCCATGCGTTCGGGGTCCATGAAGAGCGCCATTGTGTGGCAACCCACGCCAGCACCAACGACCGTCCCGTCGGGAACTTCGGTGCTCCGGTTGTGGGGGCATCCCGAACAAAAGTACGGAGCACGTTCGACCGCAAGGGGAATCAGGATGCGCTCCCGTTTGGTCTCGAGCGGGACGAGCTTGTCGCCAATACGTGATTGCAGCCGACTGCGAAGCGGCTTCATGATGGCGTCGGCATCAAAGGCACCCCAGCCGGGGAACAACGTCTGACCCTGTTCATCGGTCTTACCCACGACGCGTGGGCGTTGTGCCGCCGAGTACAGCGCATCCTTGACGAGCGACTCCATGATGCCGTGCTTTTCTTCGATCACCAGAATCTCGTCGAGGCCGCTCGCAAACGAATGGACGGTCTCTTGATTGAACGGCAGAGGCATTCCCATCTTCAACAGGCGGATGCCAGCGCCAGCGATCTCCCCGTCGGTGGACAGGCCGAGACGGCTGAGCGACTCTCGTACCTCCCGATAGGTGATGCCCGAAGACATGATGCCGAGCCAGGCATCTGGGGCGTCGACGGTGATGCGATTGAGATTGTTGTCGGCGGCATAACGACGGGCCAGCTCGTAACGGACCTCGACGATTTCGCGTTCGAGGCTCAACGAGTTCGGGGTCACCACATATCCGTCGGGATGATGCTCGTACGGTTCCCCGTCGTCCCACGGCATGACTGGATTGAAGTACTCGGGGTGCAGGTCCATGCTCGCCGACGCGTCGGCTACGTCGGCAACGATCTTCAACGCAGCCCACAAGCCGGTTGCCCGACTGAGCGTGATGGCATGACGGCCGAGCACAAGCGCCTCGACGGGATCTCCCGGATACAGAACGGGCATGTGCATGTCGCTCATCAACCCAGCTGATGAAGAGGGCAATGATGACGACTTTGCGTTTGGGTCGTCGCCAACAATCGCCACTGCCCCACCGAGCATCGACGTGCCAGCGAACGTTGCGTGACGGAGGGCATCGGCGGCACGGTCCACGCCGGGGGCCTTGCCGTACCAGATGCCGATCACGCCGTCATAGATTGCGTCCGGGCGTGTCGACGCCAGTTGGGAACCCATGACAGCAGTGGCTGCGTACTCCTCATTCGTTCCCTGCCGAAAGACCAATGGCAGGTCGGGTTGGGTCTTTGCGGCCATCTTGACGGCTTCGCCGTATCCGCCGAGCGGCGATCCGGGGTAGCCACTCACGAACGCGGCTGTTCGACGTCCAGCAACAATGTCGTCGCGGAGTTGTTCCAACGGCAGGCGAGCCAGCGCTTGAATGCCGGTCAGAAAGACCGTTCCTGAATCTTTCGTGAAGCGATCGGTAAGGCGATAGTCGTCGATAGCCGTCATGGAGAACCCCCAAATAGTTCTGTACGGTCGGTCTAACGAGTATGCAACTCATTCGTCCACAGGTCCAGGAGTCGAAATATAATTCGGCAAACCCTACCTTTAGAAGTACATTGTTTGGAAACTCGTGTCGTCGATGCGATCAAAACGAACGGAATGCGACAGATGACACACCCCCTCGATGACACCGATGCTGTGCTACTCCGCGAACTCCAAGCCGACGCTCGCCAAACAAACCGCGCACTCGCAAAGGCAACCGGCCTTGCGCCGTCCACCACACTCACCCGAGTGCGAGACCTTGAGGAGCGCAAGGTGATCACGGGATACCACGCCGAGGTCGATCTCGCCGCGATTGGTCGCGGCCTTCAGGCGCTTGTCTTTGTTCGCCTCCAGCCCAAGTCACAAGAGATCATCAACGGCTTTATCGAACACGTCTGGTCGTTGCGTGAAACGATCAGCATCGATCTGATAACCGGTGTCGAGGATGCGATCATCCATCTCGCGGTGCAAGATGCCGAGGCCCTGCAAAAGGTCATCATCGATCAGATCAGCGGCTACCCCGGCGTCTTTGATGAGCGCACGTCGTTGCTCTTTAACCACCGCCGACGTCAAGTGGTCGAGCCGTTGTAAGCAGAACCGAGACATCCGGGGTCTGACCCCGGATGTCTTGGTTGCTAGTTGGAGACGTCCACAACGATCCGGCCACGGACCCGGCCTTGGGTAATAAGTGACGCTATGTCGGGAACGGTTTCGAGCCCGACTTCGCTGGTCATGTCGTCGAGCAGATTTTGATCGAGGTCGGTCGCCAAACGCTTCCACGCTTGATCTCGACGCTCGGGTGTCTCATGTACCGAATCGATTCCGGCCAACGTGACGCCGCGCAAGATAAACGGCGCAACCGAAACTTCGAGGTCCATGCCTTGGGCAAGCCCACATGCAGCGACGCATCCCTTTGGCGCCGTTGCGGCCAAGACGTTGGCCAACGTATGGCTTCCGGCAACGTCGATGGCGCCTGCCCAACGGGCCTTGGCCAACGGGCGTCCGCCACCTTCGGAAAGTTCGCTGCGATGGATCAGCTCGGAGGCTCCCAACGAGCGGAGGTAGTCGCCTTCTTCTTCGACACGACCCGAGGAAGCAATGACCTCGTAGCCGAGGCGCGAGAGCACAGCCACAGCAACCGAGCCCACACCGCCAGCAGCGCCAGTAACCAGCACCGCACCAGAATCGGGCGTGATGCCATGATCTTCAAGGGCGAGGACGGACAACATGGCGGTGTAACCAGCAGTGCCGATCGCCGCTGCTTGATAGGTAGAAAATTCTTCGGGGATCGAGGTCAACCAGCCAGCATCGACGCGTGCTCGTTCGGCGAGACCACCCCAGTGCTTCTCGCCAACATCCCAACCGTTGAGGACAACACGGTCGCCAACGCCAAAGCTCTCGCTCGCCGATGACAGGACGGTGCCGGCAAAGTCGACGCCGGGTACCATGGGCCAATTGCGAACAACCGGACCCGTATCGGTTATTGCCAACCCGTCCTTGTAGTTGATTGTTGAGTACTCAACAGCAACCAAGGTGTCGGCATCGGGGAGGCCGCTTTCGTCGATGTCGCCGATTTCGACACTGAACTCGCCGTCGACTTTGTTGAGCAGCAAACCACGCATGGGACCCTCGATTTCGAGCGCCGGAGTCGGCGCAAACAAAACCCTAGATCAGAGCCGTGCTACAGGTCGTTGTCGAAGGCTTTGAAAATTCTGGAAAGCCATGCCACCCAGGATTACGGCGGCGAACAGCTGTCGGAACAGGAGCCACAAAGCGAGCGCTGCGGCAAGGGAAATCACGATCGAAACAATGGCGGCCCGTCGATTTCGAACCGGCACCGAACCCGGGAGCAAATCCGTCATGATGTGCCCGCCATCGAGCGGCACGACCGGCAAGAGGTTAAACGCACTCCAGACAAACGTCGTGAAGTACGAGATGATGAACAGGTTCCGGACAAACGTGGTCTCTTCGATGACGCCGGCTTGTTGCACGGCAAACACGATCAGGCCGAGGACGATCCCGGCCAGCGGTCCAGCGAGGCTGATAAAGATCGACTGTGCCCGACTCGGCGCTGTTTGCAACCGGTAGCGGGTGAGACCAGCCATACCCTGAAGGGAAATTGTGGGCGGGCCCTGGGTCCCCTGCGAACGTGCCGCGAACGCGTGACCAAACTCGTGAATCAGCACCGAGATCACCGCAATGACCACAAACGCAGCGATCAGGTCCAACCGGTCATCAAAGGAAATGAACCCAAGGAATGCAATGACGCCGAGAAACGACAGCTCGATGGTGATCGGAAAACCAAACAGACGAAACGACATAAAGCCTCCGGGCTCTAGTTACCAGCGAGCGCGGCGCGCTCGTCGGTGGTGAGGCAGCCAGCGATTTGGCTGTCGACGCGGGCAATTTCATCGGCGTCGCCCGAAAGGTCGGCTTCGATTGTTGTTCGCACGAACTCTCGGTCGGTGTACAACGCATCGATACAACCAGTGGTCGGCGTCGATAGATCAGTGTTTGCCTGCTCGGCCACTGCTCGACCTATCGAAACACAGTCGGTGTAGAGATCGAGGTAGCGGTTTTGCACCTCGCGGTCGGCGAGGAGAAAGTCGAACGGTTCCTCTTCGAGCAACGCAACCCAGAACGGACGGTAGTCCTCCGCCGATTGAAGCTTCGAGGAGACACACGCGGCTTCGGTAGGTGGCAACGGCTGCCCACCCGCAATGATCAGTTCGGAAGCAAAGTCGTCAACCGCTCTTGGTGACGCACATTCTTGGACGGCCCCGATGATCGCGCCGACGGTATCTTCGCCTTCGTCGACCGACACTTGCGCCGTGTCGTCGGCACACGTTTGTTCTTCGAGCGTCAAAACAAGCCCAGAGACAGCGAGTTCGGTAAACACCGCAGCGTTCTCGGAATCCTCGTCGAGAACAAAGTCGTCCGGCAGGGTTGCGGCGCCATCATTGGCCCCGTCGCCATTGTCTACCGGAGTAACTGTTGTTGAGGATGGCTCGGTGTCATCACTCGTGACTACCTCTCCGTCGTCATCGGCATCGTCGGCCGACTCGTCGGCAACGGTGGTCGATGTTGTCGACGACGTATCGGTATCACCTGGACCTGGAGCAACAATGGACTCGCCTTGTCCACACGCGCTCAGGAGCAAGGCGAGCGCAAACGCAACGGTTGAGGGGAATCGCATGCCCTCAGGTTAGAAGCGCCGGGCCAACAGTTGTCGTCACGACCCCTAATCGTTCCGCTGAACGGGCAGACTGTGGTCGTGGTGAAGTTGAAGTCTCGGCGAGCGCAGAAACTCCTTTTGTTATCGGCGGCCGTTGTCTTGGCCGTCGCTGCCTGTTCACAAACGCCTGAGGCCACTACAGCCCGTGTGCTCAGCCCCTCTGAGTCCGACGTAACCGCCGACGAGAATGACCCAGCACCGGATAATTCGATCGCTCGAGAGGTAGCCGAACCATCTGGTGGCCGCATCGCTGCATCACCCACCACCGCACCACCACCAACGACTGCGTTACCACCGACCGTGTTGCCCACCGCTCCTGTGCTCCATGTGCTCGGCAGCGTCCAGAACGTTCTCGACCCGTCAGGCACCTTCACCAACGAAACAAACGTCGTCGTCGACGACTTGGCCACTATCGCGACTCTTGGTTGTGCGGCGTCGACCTGTCCCCCCAATCAACTCTCCCAATGGTCTGACGGTCAGATCCAAATCATGAACGTCGCCACCTTGCAGGCAGCGATAGAGGGCCCCGAGAGCCTCCAGGCCCAGGTCGAGGCGCTTCAAAACGCAGATGTCGCAACGGTTGGGTTCGGCGCCAACATCGCCGAGGCCGCAACACCTTTTGTGGTCATTACGGGCGAGCAATCGGTGTCGATCCATGCGATTTCACTCGCTCCCGATACCCAATCACTCGCCACCGAAACCACCGCTGGTGTTGCCGGGCCCGCAGCCATTGACCTACTTCGAGAATCGGTGATTGCCAGCAGAAACAACGGGCAAGGTGTTGTGGTGCTCGTCGACTGGGGAAACCTCGAAGGCCGCTCGCCAACCGCTATACAACTCGCCAACATCGAACAGATCATTGAGGCTGGCGCCGATGCCATTGTTGGCCACGGCTCCGACTTTCTTCAACGCTTCGACCTCGTTGGACAGACCGCTGTCGCTTTTGGCCTCGGCAATAGCTCCACCGATACCGATGAACCGTTGCGTGCCGATACCGCCGTGCTTCGGTTGGAGTTCGATACCCCGGGCCGGTCGTGCCTGTTACCCGCCACCGCAACGCCCGTTGGACCGTTCCTCGACGACCCCACGGTCACCACCTGCGAGCGCTAGTACAACAGCTTGCGAGCCGTGAGCTGCTGACGAAGTTCTTCGGGATTCGTGAAGAGCAGTGAGTCAAACCCGAGCGCTGTCGATGCGGCGATGTTGGCGGTGGAGTCGTCGATAAACACGCACTGTTCGGCGAGCACGTCGTAACGCTCACACAACATGTCGAAGATGGCTCGGTCGGGTTTCACCGCACCTTCGTGCCCGCTGATGACCATGCCGTCGAACAACGCAAAGAACGGGTAGTTCGCCTCGATCATGGCAAAGGTGTCCTTGCCCCAATTACTGAGTGCGAGAAGGTAGACACCTTTTGCGCTGAGTTCTTCGAGGATGTCGACGGTGCCTTGGATGACCGAACCCAGAGTCTCTTCCCAGCGTTCGGCGAAGGCCATAACCAGTTCGACCTGATCGGGGTGGCGTTCGGCAACGATTGTCGCCACATCGTGGAGCGGCGTGCCGCTATCGAGGCGTGCGTTGTCCTCCATGGTGAACACGTTGTCGAGGAACTGCTGGAGCTCGTCGGGATCGTCGATCAGTTTCTCGAACAGGTTGCGGCGATCCCACTCGATGAGCACATTGCCAAGGTCAAAGACCACAACATTGGGTGCTGACTCGTGAGACGGTGACGCCTTAGTCACGGATGCCATCGTGATCTGACCCAATGCGCTTCACGAAGGACGTAATGGCGTCCTCTTCGAGATCTTTGCTGTAGTCGAAGTCGTCACGAGCTTGTTCGAAGATGCTGCGATCGATCCCGACCGTCTCGTCATAGGAACCGTTCTGCCACGGCTCTTGACCGTCACGGAGAATCTTGGCCTGGACCACCTGGGTATCTGCGTGTCCGGGGACCATCCGCAGGTGCTCGGGCACCATGTCGAGATCGCTGTCGGCGCTAGCGATAACCACCTTGTCGATATCGGCACGCATACACATGGTCAGTGCATCGAGCGCTAGCCACACGTCGATGCCTTTCTCGCCGCCCCGGTTCTTTGCCTTGACCCTGGCCTGGGACACTTCGTTCTTGTGATCGCGAGGATCGCCGAGTTCCCGATCCTGAATCTGCCATTCCCATCGATACTTGAGCGTCTTCTCCAAGACAACAACATCGGTGGCGACCATGAGGTCGTGACGTCGACGCTCCTGGTCATGACGGGATTGATCGATGTCGGCATTGGGTATGCCCGTGGCATAGCGAATCTCGACCAACTCGCAGTCGCCCGCTATTGCCCTACCGAGCAGCAGTGGATGCATGTTGCCATGCCCAAAAGCATGCCTCGCACCGATTGTTATGTTCTGACCGTCAATGAATACACCTACGCGCATATCTGCACAGTAATCACTCCCGGTCGATGGGTGTGGGTCGGCAACGCCGTCGCTACCCGCACTACTGTCACGAAATGCAGACCGACGGCTTTCTCACCACCGACCTTCACACCGTTGGGGCGCAGGCCGCACAACACGAGGCTGACGGCCACCTCGGGGCCTTCACGGCCGAGACGGCGCACGATCCGTTTCTGCCACTGCTCGTTGCGGCACAACACACCAAAACGTTGCAGATCGGAACCTCGATCGCGGTCGCCTTTGCCCGAAACCCCATGACCATGGCCAACACCGTCCGAGACCTCAACGAGTTCTCCGAAGGACGCATGGTCCTCGGGCTCGGTAGCCAGATCAAGCCGCACATCACCAAACGTTTCTCCATGCCCTGGTCTGCTCCCGCAGCACGGATGCGCGAATTCATCAACGCCATGCACACCATCTGGGACGCATGGGACACGGGCGAACCGCTCCGCTTCAAAGGCGAGCACTACACCCATATCCTCATGTCCGATTTCTTCGACCCCGGTCCGTCGAAACACGGGAAACCAGCGATTTACCTCGCCGCTGTCGGGCCAATGATGGTGCGCGTCGCCGCCGAGGTTTGCGACGGTTGGATGGTGCATCCGTTCCAGACACCGGAGTACTTCCACGACGTCGCCCTCCCCCGCTTCCGCGGCTACATGGACAATGCTGGACGCCCCCACGATGCATCCCAGATCTCGGTGCCAGCTTTTGTCGTCACGGGCGATACCGAAAAAGAGATGGCACACGCCGCGCAGTACGTGAAGGGCCAGATTGGGTTCTACGGTTCAACACCGGCCTACAAAGAGGTGCTCGACCACCACGGTTGGGGCGACGCCCACGCCGAGCTCAACAACCTCACAAAGACCAACCGCTGGGCCGAGCTCGCCAACGTCATCGATGACGACATGCTCAACACGTTTGCCGTCGTCGCCGAACCAGACCAGGTCGATGCTGCACTCGAAGCCCGCTACGGCAAAACCGTTGACCGGATAAGCCGCTACGCGATTGGTTAGATAGTGGGATTGCTCGTTAACAGGGCAATCCAGATAGCTGCCGTCCCGCCGAAACCGTCTCGATAACCGCCTTGGGGTTTGTGGGGTCACCGGAGATCCAGCCGTAGTAACCATTACTCGACCAGGCGTTCGGAATCGGCGGCGAGTCATCGCCGGAGTAGTAGAAGTTCACTTCGGGCACGACCACCCGAAGCTGCGCAATCGAGGTTCCTGGTCCTAGACCATCGGGTGTTGTCAAGATCGCATCAGCGCCATTGGGCGAACCGAACACGGCGTAGGCGTAGTGAGCAAACTGTTGGCCAGATACTGATTCGGGCTCGAAAGGCGCTTCGCCTCGGCCGGGGTCATTAGTAAAGACTCCATGGAACTCGATCTTGAGTAGTGGTGACTGCCCCTCGTCGCCAAACTCCCACTGGACCACACGAATAGGTGTGTTGATCTCAACGCACCCTTGGTGCCAACCAGAGTCGTTCGACGGTTCGCCGAACCTTGCGATAAGCGCCGCCATCGACGAAGCAACAGGGCTTCCAAACAACACCCCACCCAGTCCATCGAGGAGAAGCTCTCCCGAGTCCTCGGGGGCAAGGGCCTGCACCGGCTCTACCGGCACGACCATGTCCTCAGCAAGAGTGAGCGCGATCCCGTCAGGTGACGAGGTCACGAACAGATCCGGATAACTCGAGACTACTATTTCGTACGCCCCAGCAGCGATGGGCTCGAACGCGAACGGGTTACTCTGGCGGCCCAGTTCGGCGGGGATTTGACCAGTGAAGTTCGCCAAACCTGTCTCGTTCACGTCGGCCGATCCAACCACTGCACGTGCACCCGTTCGTTCGCCGTTCTCGTCGAGCTGGAACAGCCATACGTCGCTCTCGGCCAACGTCCCCACGCTCACTTGGGCCTGCCCTTCAAACGCCGACGTTCCGTTCGTTTGCTTCTGAAGTACGACCGACTGGTTGGTTACACGAGGTGCTTCCGTCGTCGTTGTTGAATCCTTGGTTGCTTCCGGAGCCGACGCCGTCGTCGCTGTAGTACTTGTCGGCGGCGGGGAGGTCGTAGGTATTGCTTGCGCGACAGTCGATGGTGCTGACGGGGTCGAGGAGCACGCAGCAGCAAGAAGACACATCACCATCGCCACCACCAGTATCGGCATACCGAAACGGTACATCGTTCAACAACTCCGAGGCCATCAGCGGAGCGTCGCGTGGCTCAGTCCAGGTATTTGCCGAGCTCAGCGACAAGTTCGGCGGCTTTGTTGCGGCCGATGATGCAACGCTCTTCGGGCAAGAAGTGCACGCCCTCGATGACGATTTCCTCGAAGGGGTTGCTGTCTTGCAGTTCGGCCCACTGGTCACGAGTTACTGCATTGTCCGACTCGCTCGCACCGATATACACAACCGGGACATCGAGTGGTTTGGGCCGATAGTCGAGTGCAGCTTTGCGAATGACTGGACCGAGTTGACGCTCGGCATCTTCCATTGCTGGTTCCGCCCCGGCGTCACGAGCTTGACGGTAGCGGCGGCGAGCAATCGCGAAGCTCGCGCGTTCCCGAAGACGGCCGGTGCCTTCAATGGCCACGGCCTTCACGCCATCTGTGCGGAGCAGGTCGCGGTACTTATTGGCAATCGTGCCGGTGTCGTCAACCTTGAGACCGGCCATAACCGTGTCGACCAAGACCACGAGTTCAACAACATCGCCGCGAGCTTTCAGCAGTCGGGCCATCTCCCACGCCAGCAATCCGCCCGTCGACCAGCCAAGCAGCCGGTACGGACCGTTGGGAACTGCGGTATCGAGTGCTTCGAGCATCAACGATGTTTGCGCCACGATCGTGTCCACGATTTCGCTTCGTGTATCAGCACCAGGGAGACGTACACCAACCACGGGGATGTCTTCGTCGAGCGAACGGACCAGGGGCACATAACGAAGAAGGTTGCCTCCGCCGGGGGGCAGGACAACAAGCGGAGTCTGCGAGCCCGATGACCGCAACCACTCAACGAGTGAATCTTCTCGGTCAGCCTTTTGTTGGACTGTTCGTTCGGTGGCGGTGGACGCCGTGCTCAGTCGTTGCGCAAGGCGTGCTGGCGTTGGCGCATCCATCAACGCACCAATGGACACACGCTGACCAAACTCGTTCTCGAGCATCGAGACAACCGCTACGGCCCGAAGCGAATCGCCGCCCGCATCAAAGAAATCGGTGTTCGGGTCAATCGCCAATCCGTCAGCCGCCTGATCGGCAAAGGCCGCCGCGAAGATCGACGTCACCTTGGCAACCACAGGATCATCGGAAGGAGCCTCACATTTTGCCGAAACCAAGCCAGCAGAGACGGCATACAAAGAGCCGGCTTCGGTCGTTGGTAACTCGTCGAGACGTTTGCGGTCGAGCTTGCCGTTTGTATTACGAGGCAGCTCGTCGACCACGATAACCCGACGTGGAAGATGCGTTCCGGGCAAGAGACTTTTAACAGCCGAGCGCACGTCAGCGCCGGTGCGTTCGGAAGATTCGATCCAGGCAACGAGCTGACGGCCATCGAGACCGACCAGGCACGCATCGACACCACGAACGCCCGTCATGGCCTGCTCAACCTCGGTTGGTTCTATGCGGACACCACCGACGGAAAGCTGGGCATCGATACGGCCCAAGAAATCAATAACGCCACCTTCACGGCGAACGACAAGATCACCCGTCGAATAGATGGGACCGGTACCCCGGTCGGCGACAAAGCTGGCAAGGCTGTCATCGATGCCATCGATGCCATCGATGCCATCGTCGTAATCATCACCGTCAACATCATCACCGTCAACGCCACCGCCGCTCGAGAGATATCCGCTGGCGACACCTGGGCCAGAAACCCACAATTCGCCCGGTGTGCCGAGCGGCAAGGCAACACCGTTGGCATCCACAACCTCGGCTGCCATACCGGGAATCGGTCGACCAATCGGCACAACCAAGGCGTTTGCATCCGCAGGCACACAACGATGAGCAGTAGCCCAAACAGTGGCCTCCGTCGGGCCGTATTCGTTCACCAACAAGCAGTCTTGACTGGCTCCACCTTCGCCCGCTCCACCTACGGGCGTCTGGTCATCACGCGAGAGAAAGTGTGCAGCAACAAGCGTCGGAGGCACTGCCTCCCCGGCGACGATGACTGTCCGCATGCTCGCGAGTTGGCCCTTCGCGCGCTGCAACATGGCCCCATAAAGCGACGGCACCATAAGGGTGTGTGTCACCTGGGTCTGCTCGATCAACGCGAGCAACGCATCGATGTTGTGGACCTCGTCTTCGGTCGGGATGACCAGTTCACCACCGTCGGCAAGTGACCAGAACAAACCCGCAACCGACGAATCAAAGCCGGCGCTCGACACGAGCAAGTAACGCTCAACGGGACCCGAGTACCACTGGCGCCGGGCGCCGAGCGACGCACGAAGGTTGCCATGATTGATCGGTACGCCCTTTGGCTGTCCAGTCGAACCCGATGTGAAGATGACGTATGCCTCGCTCGCTGCATCCACCGATGCCGTACGAGTGATGGGCAGAACCGCGCTTTCGTCACGGTCCACGTGAATAGTGGTCACTTCTGTCAGCCCAGCGTTACCGGGCCCCGAGGAGATAGCTGCACGAACACCAGCGGCTGAAAGCAACTCGGTGACGCGTGTGGCGGGGTGCGAGATATCGATTGGCACATAACTCGCACCGAGCATCCAAGTAGCGGAGATCGCGGAGACAAGATCCACCGAACGAGGAAGGACCAACGCCACGCGGTCCCCGGCAACAACACCAACTGCCCGAAGGCGCGCTGCGAGTCGGCGAGCTTCGGCTTCGAGCTCGCTGTAGGTAAGTGTTCGGTCTCCCGAGCGCACCGCAACCCTGCCCGGCCAAGCAGCCACAACTTCGGCGAGTTGTTCGGGTACAAACCCAGACGACTCAGCGAGCGAATCGCCCATTGCGGGTTCTGGTCGGCGCACTGCGGTCTCCACCATTTCCTGAGCGTCAGAAACCAGCAGTTCGAGAGCGTGCGCGAAACCATCGAGGAGGCGTTCCGCGTTTTCCCGTCCAATCGTCGAACCGCGATATTCACAACCCAGCGCAACGTCCTCGCCACGAATCTGCACAAAGAACGTCAGATCGTTTACGGCGGTTCCCGAAGACAGAATCGTGTGCTCGACGGCAACGCCATCGAGTTCTGCTGGAGCGAGGTCCTCCACGGCCAGCATGATCCGACCCGTCGGGCCGGGGATTCCGCGTTCACGAGCGGAACGAATGATCGACCCGAACGGCAGGGCACGGTGCTCGAGTCCAACGGCCAACACCTTGCTCACCGTCGTGGCCAAAGACTGCATCGTCACGTCGCTCTGCACATCGACGAGTAACGGCAACGGGTTCAGAAAGTAGCCAACAACGTCAGCGATCGCAGGGTGGTCTCGTACCGAAGAGGTGATCGTCAGTTCGAGCGAGTCGCCATCGTGGTACGCCCGAAGAGTGGCGGCGAGGGCGGTGAGGGCGTTGGCAAAGGGCGTGGTCGCCGGCGCATCGCGTAACTGCGACATCGAGAGCGACGACTCCCGATGCACGTACCCATCGGGTTCGTTTGCTCGACCCCGAAGCAGCAGCTCAGCAGGCGCCATGATTGGGTTCCACGCTTCGGCGGGGTCCACGGTGCGGTCTTGTTGCCACAATGCATGCTCGGCATATGTTGCGGACAGCTCGGGAAGGTCTTGGCCACGGTACGCCAGGTCGATCTGGTTCCAGAAGACATCGAGGGACCCAGCGTCGCTCACGATGTGGTGCGTGCGAAGCAGAACGCCACGTTGCCCACGGTCCTCGGGAGCGTCACTCGTCAAATGGTGCACGGTGATTAGAGGGCCATTCACGAGATCAAACTGGGTCGCGTTGAGGTGCTCAGCCAAACTCGTCAGCGTCGCTACCTCCGACGACTGCTCACCAATCGACAGCGCCGCGGAGACCAGTAGGTCATTTCGCCGGGAACCGTAGGAGGTATACAGCGTTGAGTGATGAGCAACAACGAGTCGTACCGCGTCGTTAAAACGTTCGATGTCAATTTCGTCGGCCAAGAAGTACAGGCGGCCAACGTTGTAGCGAAGGTCGGTTGGGTCCCGACGCCATTCGTACAGCATCGATTCTTCACCAGCCGACAGCGGCAGAATCGCGTGTGAGCCAAGCGTCGGAATAACAAGAGCATCGCGGACCGAGGTCGACTGCTCAGGGTCGACCTTGGCGAGTTCGTCATCGATATGGGCCGCGAGCTCGGCGATCGTGCGTTTGGTAAAGGCAAGGGATTCGGGGAGGAACACGTCGAGGTGGTCGCTTACCCGAACAATCATCTCGAGCGCGTGGAGAGACGTTCCGCCAATCGCAAAGAAGTCATCGGTGGCCCCGACCTCGCGTAGCCCAAGAACCGTTTCCCAGACCGAAGCCACGTACTGTTCGGTCTCCCCCGAAGCTGCTCGCCCGTTCCTCGAAGCGGTGTTCGTCCGCCGGAAGGCTGGCGCTGGCAGCGCTGCCATGTCGACCTTGCCGTTTGTCGTAAGCGGAATCGAGTCGACGATTTCGACCGCCTGCGGCACCGCGTGCGCTGGCAGACCGCTAGCAAGATCGCTCCGAAGTTCCTCAAGGTCGACATCGCTGGATGTTTCGATCCACAGGGTCAGGATCTCGGGCTTGCGTGGCTCGTAGCCAATCTCGGCCAGCATCGTCGTGATTGCAGCGAGCTCCTCGGCGTCCATTGGATCGTCGAGCTCATGCATTGCTTCGGCGCGGGTCTTGTGGCCAAGGCGAACGTCCCAGCTATAGGGCGCAGCGTAATTGTGATGGCCTTGTTCGAGCTTGTGCACAAATATGCCAGCAGCGTTGATCAAGCAGTTTGTGGAGCGGCCAGAGTCCGGGGGTCGTTGCCATGTGCCGCTGCTATCGAGGGCACGATAGAGCTCAGCGAGCTCAACATCGATGTATCGGTAGATGTCGATGAACGAGATGCGGTCAATCAGTTCGCCGTCGGCGAGGAAGTCGACGTCCATATTCTCCGACACTGCATCGGGGGTCGAGTGATAGACGTGTCGTGCTTCTTTGACCATCTCGTCGATGGCATCGGGATCGAACCGGTCACTCGCAAACATTTCGGGTACGAGCCGAGTTTCGAAGAACTGGCCACGGCTCAAGCCAGTGACGATTGCACCAATCCCGAGCGCTTCGGCCTTGGCGAGCGCAATCGTATAGATGGCCTTGTAACAGCCCTGGCAGACATTGGAGAAACGGTCGAGGCTGTCGCGGAAGATCTCGTCCATGCCCTCGATGGTCACAAATTCGTGATCGACACCCAGCGCTTCGGTGGCACGGCGAACATTGGCTTTGGCCACATCGGCGAGGTAACCGTTATCCAGGGTGAGGGCAAATACTCGCGCACCCATCTCCACAAGTTTGTAGAGCGCGTAGGTGGAATCCTTGCCACCCGATATCAGGTGCACAACGTCGTAGTCGCCCGTTGCCTTCTGACGAGCATCGGCCAAAGCAACAGCGAGATCATCTTCGGTCTTGAACCACGAGGTCGCTTGCGGCGCAACGAGAGCAAAGTGATGACAGCTCGTGCAAACACCATCGCCGTCGATGGTGATGTCGGGGACATCGGAGCCAAGCCCGCAACGCACACAATGCTCGATGGTCTGGTTCGGGTCCGGGGTCCACAAACCAGCAACAGCACGGGTGACGCCGGCGGCTTGTTGGGCAATGTGTTCGATTTCGCCGGGTTCGAGGCGGATGCCGCCAACCTTGATCTGTTCGTCGATTCGCCCGAGATACACCATGCGGTCGGCATCGATCATGCGGACCAAGTCGCCCGTACGGTAGAGCGTTTTTGTCGAGCCGGATTGGGGGACGGTCACCAGCTTGTCGGTGCTGAGGTCGACGCTCCCGAGGTACCCGTTGGTCATACCGGGCCGGTTGAGGTAGAGCTCCCCCGCAACGCCCAGCGGAACCGGGTAGCCAAACGGATCGAGCACCAACAAGGAGACGCCCGGAGCTGGGTGACCTATGGGCACCTCAGGACCAGGATCGGCAGCCCTGTCGTATCGATGTTCCATGCAACCAACGACCGCTTCGGTCGGTCCGTACTCGTTGACGATCACCAACGGACCATCAACCGCGTCGAGCAACCGGTCGGCGAGGTCCGTCATAAATGCTTCGCCACCAACAATGAGTTCTCGTAGCGGATGCGTTGGGGCGATCATCCGAACCAATAGTTCAAGGTGCGATGGTGTCGCCTTCATCAAAGTGGCCTTGTTCTGGTCCACGATCTCGCGAAGCGCAGCTAGACCCCCGTTGGGGTGCACGGTCATGAGACCGCCAGAAAGCAACGGCAGATAGAGGGTCGTGATCGTGAGGTCGAACGAAAGCGAGGTGAAGAGCGGCATGACCGGCGACGTCGCACCGATGTAGGCCGTGTACGCAAACCCGAGATACTCCGAGAGGCCACGATGGGTGACGGGCACACCCTTTGGAAGTCCGGTCGAACCCGACGTGTAGATCACATAGGCCAGGTCATCGGGAGATACATCGGCCAGTGCAGGACTTTCGTCAACGACCGGCAACGCCCGGAGTTCCTCAAGGTTGGTGAGGACGAGGCCACAGCCCGAGTCGTTCCGGATGTGATTGCGTCGGGCGTCTGGATAGGACGGGTCGATCGGTACAAACGCCGCGCCTGCGCGCTGCACCCCATGGATGGCCATCACGGCGTCGATGCTGATCGGCATCTCGATCCCGATCAGATCCCCACGACCAAAACCCGCCTTCCGCAGCGCATCAGCAATGCCCTGGATGCGAGCGTCTACGTCCCCCGCGGTTAGCTGAACATGATCCGAGGATGCATGTAAGCGCTCAATGGTTGGACGGTCGTGGTGATCCCGGAGACGTTGCGCAAGGATCTGCGGCACCGAGCCGTCGATGGGCATGCCCGCGTCAGCCGAAGCAAAGGGCGAGAGCAAGAGCTGTTCGTCGGCTCCGATCAAACCAACCGAATGAATTGCGGTATCGGGGTCGAGCAACATCGCATCGAGAACAGCCGCCAGGTGACCTGCTGCTCGTTGACGGTGATCGCTATCGGCCACGCGATGGTTGATATCGATTCCCAACTCGAGCGTCCCGCTGCCGTCGTAGTCGAGGGCTTGGATACGAAGCCGATGATGCGGATCGATATGACCGGGATGCACCCAGCGCGTCGTTGCGGGGATCTCGCCGAAGTCACCGAGGGTTGCGCCGTGGACGTTGAGCACAACGTCAAAGCCTTGCCGTGGACTCTTCCCGGGAAGCGCCTTGGCGAGCAACGCAAAGAACGCTCGGACGATGCGCTTCTGCAGTGTCACAAAAGTGTCATCGCTCGAAACCTCGACCCGAAGCGGAAAGAGCTCGACAAGGGGACCAATGACGGACTTTGCGTTCTTGGTCGACCGATGGTGAATCGGCACGCCGATCGTGATTGTGTCATTGCCGAGGCGAGCGAGGTATGCGGAAAAAGCAGTGGCGAGCGCAACGGTCAGCGAGAGGTCCGGGCTCAGCAACAAGAAACGGTCAGCGAGCAATGCATCGAGTTGTTCCTGACGACCAGAACCCATGTCGATCGACACTCGCTCGGCGGTACTCCCTAGTCCAGCATCGGGCCGATACAACGTGGTTGGCGCAGCGTTGGGGACAAGCGTCCAGGCATCGCGGGCCTTTTGATGGCGAGGCGAATCCTGCAACGCGGCGAACTCGGCCCACACATCGGCGTACTCAACAGGTGTCTCGTAGGAGCCGTGGTAGTGGTCGGCAACGGCGTTAAAGAAGTTCGCCGAACCAGCAGCATCGATCACGAGGTGGTGCATATTGACCCACCAGGCCCACGTCGACGCACTGCCGGGCCCACTGCCGGGCCCACTGTCGGGCCCGCTGTCCGACGCGGTGGCCGATGTTGTGGACGGACCGAGGTCGATGAGGACCGATTCATACGCTGCTGTCGAGAGGTCGATCGGTAGTGCCAGGCGAGCCTGCATCCACGCGTCGAGATCAACGTGGTCGACCCGGGTAACGGCACACGGCGAGGGCGGCCGAGACGCCACGGTTGGATGCGGAACCCCGTCGAGTTCACGAACCAAGGTGCGAAGTGCATCGCTATCGGCAATGACCGCATCAACGGACGCCAGAAAACGTTCAGGATCGATGGGGCCGCCGAAGTGGGTGATCAACGCCATGTTCTGATGCGGCGAATCGGGGTGAAGCCGCTGCGATGTCCAGATCAATTGCTGGGCAGGTGTGAGCGATCGTCTCGGCTGTAAATGGACGGTGTTCACTTGGCCGCTGTTCGAGGCATCTTTGTCACGCGCCACCTTTAGGCACCGGCCTGTGCATCGAGGTAGGCCATCATCTTGGTGACGGTCTGGAAGTTCTCTAGCGTGACGTCACCAGGATCGACGGTCACGCCGACCTCTTCTTCCATCCAATGCGTGATGCGAATCACGCCGAGGCTGTCGACGGCTCCACTGAGCAAAAGGTCCGTGTCACTATCGATCGCGATGTCCTCCACCACGATCTCGTCCTGGATAAACCGGGTCAGTGATTCCGCGTGGTTCATGAAGACGCCTCTTTCAGGATAGAGACCGAGGTTTCACGAAGAAGTCTGCGGTCGAGCTTGCCGCTACCTGTAAAGGCCGCCGCATCAATACGTGCCGTACGACTAGGTACGGCATAGGCGGGCAATACGGATGCAGCCGAGCGAAGAAAAGCGGCTTCATCAAAGCGCTTAGACGTGCCGAGCAAACCAGCAACAACTTCGTCTTGCCCCGTGCTGGTACGGAGAATACCGACCACCACGTGTTCGACCCCATCGAGTTGTTCGAGTTCTCCTTCGATACCTTCAATTTCGATGCGGAATCCTCGCACCTTCACCTGATGGTCGGTCCGGCCAAAGAAGGAGAGCTCGCCTTCGCTGTCGATCGAGATCAAGTCGCCGGTGCGGTAGAACGTCTTACCATTGAGGTCTTTGAGAACCCGAGCATTGAGTTTGGGTTGGTTCCAGTATCCGTCCATGAGCTGAGGTGTGTGTGCCCACATCTCGCCCATCTCTCCAACACCGAGTTCGTTCTCTGCAGACGGGGTATCAGCGCTTGGGTCGATCACCCGAATATCGGAATGGTCCAGCGGGAAACCAACCGACAACGACGTATCAGGATCCGGGGCTTCGTCGAAAATGGCGAGCGAACATTGGTTGGTTTCGGCCGGGCCAAAGATGTTGGCAAACCGAGCGTTCGGCGCGTGACTCATCATTTCGCCAATCACCTTCGGCGAAATATTTTCGCCGCCAAAATGCACCCACCGCAGAGCCGAGAGGTCTCGATTCGCCAGATCTCCCCGGAGCACCAGCTGGTGCAGCAGGAAGGGCACGGAATACCAGTAGGTCACCGCCTGGTCTTGCAGGAGTTGCGAATGGCTCGCTGGCAAACGTTGGTAGGCCTCGTTCACGATGACGTTTGTCGCCCCCACGAGGGGCACCGACCACAACGAGTGCGTAGAGATATCGAAGTGATGAGGCGCGATGTCGCTCACGCGATCGTCGGTGGTCAGGTCGTAGGTGCGCACGGTCATCTCGGCGTACGCAATCGCGCTGCGGTGCGTGTGCACCATGCCCTTTGGCTCGCCGGTCGAGCCCGATGTGGTGATGATGTACGCCGGGCGGTCGGCGTCGATGGCTCGTGGGGCGAGTAGTTCGAGGGCTGACAGTTCTTCGATGTTGATTGACCGAACCCCATCGACGGGGGAATCGAGGCCGATCACCGCTTCGATCGGTCTGAGCGCATGTATCGCAGCGAGTGTCTTGGCACGCGGTTGGTGCGAAACAATGACACCGATCTGCATGTCCGCGCAGATCCGACGCAGTCGGCGAGCCGGGGACGAAGGATCGAGGGGCACCGCTATTGCTCCCATCGACACCACGGCATGCATGGCTATGAAACCCTCGGCGCTCTTGTTGAGGTGCACACCCACACGGTCTCCCGGAGAAACCCCCGCTTGCACCAACGCCTGCGCAACCTGTCCAGCGGACGTAGCTGTCTCGCCGTAGCTCCACGTCCGCGAAACGTCGACCAGCGCCGGAGCGTCCGGTCGCTGCATTGCTTGATTGGCAAGCAAGACACTGAGACTCAATGGTTCACGTTCCGTCCTCCAACAAGGGCCACGTTCCGTTGCGTACAAATTTCCCGCATCCACAAGAGTGCTACGAAACGTAGAAAACGCAAATAGTCATTTCGGATGCCTGGGATGCGTATAAGCCGAGGGGTGCGGCATCGCTCGAATTGCATATTGCGATCCATGTGGTACTCGTTGACACCAGGGGCAGCACGGTTTTGTGCTGCCATGACAAGAGGTACGAGGGCAATGTCGGCGACAGATGCACGGAGCGAGAACAAACAGAATCTCGGTAGCGTCCCCAACGACGGGACGATCGAGGGCACTCCAGCGGCCACCGATGTCCAGGCCCTCGAAGCCATGCTCAACAACGACCACCCGGAGAAACTCGCGATGGCCGAGTGGGCTCGCACCAACCTCGACGATCCTTCGCTGGCCGAACGTGACGCCGATTGCTCCTTCTGGCATGAAGGTTGGCGTCGACTCGGCGAACGGAACATCTTTGCTGCCTTGGCCTCGCCTGAATACGGCGGGCAAGGCCGTGCCCTGACCTCGGTACTGCTCGAACTCGAAGGACTTGGGCTCGGTTGCCGGGACGACGGACTCGTTTTTGCGGCGACATCGCAAGTACTCACGTTTGGCCTCGCGCTCGAGCGCTTCGGCACCCAAGCCCAAAAGGCGGAGTGGATGCCCCAGATTGCCTCCGGTGAGGCGATCGGCTCTTTCTCTATGTCCGAACCCGAGTCTGGGTCCGACGCGTTTTCGTTGCAAACAACGGCGATAAAGACCGAAGAGGGTTACGTTCTCAACGGCGAAAAGGCCTGGGTCACGATGGCTCCTGTCGCAGACGTGTTCATCATCTTTGCGACGGTTAACCCCAGCCTTGGACGTTGGGGCGTGACCGCGTTCGTACTAGCGGCCGACACTCCCGGCCTCAGCGTTGGCGAAAATCAACCCAAGATGGGCATGCGGACCACACCGTTCTCCAATGTCGTCCTCACCGACTGTTTTGTCCCCCACTCTGCAGTGATGGGTGCCGAGGGCGCAGGAGCGAGCATCTTCAGCTCCTCGATGGAAGCCGAACGTGGGTTTCTACTCGTTGGCAGCATTGGTGCACTTGAGCGGGTTCTTGACGATGCCGTTTCCTACGGCCTCACACGCGAACAATTCGGCCGACCAATCGGTTCGTTTCAAGGGGTTTCGCACGCTCTTGCCCAGGTGAAGCTGAACCACGAATCGGCTCGTCTCCTGATGTATAAAGCCGCAGCGCTCCAACAGCGAGGTGAGAGTTCGATGTTGGCCGCCGCCCTCAGCAAGCTTTCGGGAAGCGAAGGTGCGCTCGCCGGTGCCCTCGCCGCCGTCGAAATTCATGGTGCCCGCGGTTACGTCAGCGAATACGGGGTCGAACGCGACCTCCGCAACCTGAGCGGTGGCGTCATCTATGGCGGCGCTTCCAGTATTCAAAAGAACATCATTGCCCGACTCCTCGGCCTTCCGGCCTAGAAGAACGAACGACAAGAACAACTTCTTATGACCTCAAAATCTCGTCTTCCCCGCTGGCCAATGGCGCTCCTCGGCCTTCTGCTCGTGCCGCTCTTTGGGCTTTTGTTCACGAGCACAGTAAGTGCTCACGACGGTGACTCCTCGGTCATCTACCTCGATGTATTTCCCGACGGCACTGCCCAGGGACAAGTCGAGCACCCGGTGTCTCTGCTCAACGACCTCTTTGGTCTCGAACTCGATCCCCAGACCACAACCGAGGACGACATCGCCGCGATCGAGTCTCAGGTGCGGGCGTACAACACCGACAACTTTGCCGTTGCTCGTCCTGACGGAAGCCTGTGGGAAGTCACGTTCACCGGCGAGGTTGTCGCTTTCGAAACCGAAAAGGAGATCTACGCCGGGTTCCTGTTCGACGTTGGTGATGTCTTTGAGAGCGCTCCTCGAACATTCGACGTCACCTTTGACGGCATTGTCGAAGACAACACCCACTTTGCGTCCGTCGTGATGCGAACCGACCCTGTCACCGGGGTCTTCCTAAACGAAGGCAACCCTGTTCCTGGTTTCATCCGCGCCGACTCCCCCACGCTTCCTGTCAACCTCGACGACCCAAACACGTTGAAGGCATTTACCGGCACGGTTGGCCTTGGCATGGAACACATCTTCATCGGCACCGATCACATCCTGTTTGTCCTGGTGCTGCTTCTCCCTGCCGTAATGGTGTTCTCCCTCGCCGACGGCTGGGGCCCAGTACCAAGCGCCAAAGCAGGCCTCTGGCGGGTACTCAAGATCGCTACCAGTTTCACGTTGGCTCACTCGATCACGCTGACCCTCGGTGGCCTCGAAATCGTGGAGCTTCCGTCGAAGCTTGTCGAGACGGTCATCGCTCTATCGATCATCGCCACCGCCTTCCACAACCTGAGACCGATCTTTGCCAATCGAGAAGCACTGATCGCTTTTGCGTTCGGCATCTTCCACGGTTTTGGTTTCGCTGGACTACTCAGCGAACTCGGTGTGGGCCGCGGACAGCGTTTGCTCTCGTTGCTCGGATTTAACGTCGGCGTCGAGATTGGTCAGGGCTTTATCATCTTGTTGTTGTTCCCTACCCTGTACTTGCTGCGCCGCACGACGGTTTACCCGTGGGTGCTTCGTGGAGGTTCGGTCGTGCTGGCGTTGGTCGCCAGCATTTGGGCCATCGAGCGAATCTTTGAGACGAGCCTTGGCATCGACAACATCCTCGAGAAATTCACTCGGGCGCCACGGGTGTTCCTCTTGATCGCCATCACAACCGTCGTGGCCGCAGGCATTCGACAAAGCGAAGCAACCCGCGGCCGACTCATGCCACTAGAGGGCAAGAGCGAGCACCCCGCCGACGATGCGACCTCCGCAAAAGACTCGCTACACGTCTAAATTTTCACCGGGCGGTGCGGCGTCGGATGCCTTCGAGTGTCTTGATCATGTTCTGCTGAAGCATTTCGAGGCGTCCCTCGATGAACTTTGATTCGTCATCGGGGTGTTGATCGATGCGGTCTCGGAGTCCGGAAGGGCCGGGGCCGTGGACAAAGCTGTAGCGGACCTCGGTGCCGTCGGGAACCGATCGCAAGCTGATGGTCCAGTTCGCGGTTGCGTTCTTTGGGTCGCCAACGACCCAGGAGAACTCTTTGCCCGCTGATGCTGCGGTGATTGTGGAGGTTGTCTCCCATTCGGTATCGCCAAGGCGCTGTCGGCCAAGGAACGATGATCCCACCGTGCCTGGACGTCCGCTCGACCATTCGCCGGCCTGGAACTCCGTGCCGAAGCTGGCCATCGTGTCCAAGTCGCTCACGATCTCATAGACGCGCTCGGGTGCAGCCTTGATAACCGTTTCGACGGCAACCGCTGGGGTGTCAGACATCTTCATGTCCTTAGTTTGCCAAGAACACACGCGTATGCGAGGCGGGTTTGGGGAACTCTTTTGCTCCCCTGGACCGCCAATTGGCTCTGGGAGCCACGGAGAGGGCCTGTGGCGTGCTTGCGGCGGCCTTCGCTCGTAGTTCCGCAGGCGCACGAGTGCTGTGCTGTTAGTGGGGCGGGCCGAGCTCTCGGCCATCAAGAAACGCTGAACGTTCCGCTTCGCATGCGTCGTGCACAAAACACGTCTCGTCATGATCGTTGGTTAACCCCTCCGATTGCATGAAGGCGTAAGCCGTGGTGGGGCCAAAGAAATTCCAGCCACGCTTCTTTAGCTCTTTGGCGAGCGCTGCGGACCGGACGGTTTGTGTAGGGACCCCACCGTCGTGACGTTCAGGCGTTTCTACCGCCCACTCCCAAACCCAGTCCGTGATCGATCCTTCGCGTTCGACCATCTCGATGGCCCGCTGCGCGTTGTTGATCGTTGCTTCGATCTTTCCGCGGTGTCGGATGATCCCGGTGTCGGTGAGCAGGCGTTCGACGTCCTCATCACCAAAGTTGGCGACCTCGGCGAAATCGAAGTCGAGAAACACTTCACGGAACCGATCACGTTTACGGAGAATGGTGAGCCACGAAAGCCCCGATTGGAACCCTTCGAGACAGATCTTCTCGAAAAGTCGCTCATCACTTGTTGTTGGCCGACCCCACTCGTTGTCGTGGTAGTCGAGGTAATCCACGTGGCCCAGTGGCCAGTCACAGCGAATTGGTTCATCACTCATAGCGAACGCCCCATATCCATAGAAGGAACCTGTGTCCATAGAAAAACATCTGTCCAACGGGGCACCCTTTTTGGCAAAAGGTACCAGGTTCCTTTTTCCGAAAAGGTACCCGGTACCAATATTGCGCTTCAGAAAGTGGGGAGACGTGCCGATACAACAGGTATGGCTTCGCATCTCCACCTTGTACCTGCTGGCGAGGATTTCCTCGACCAGGCGGACGTTGCGACGATCGAACACACCGAAACAAACGTTGTCGATCTCGATACCGAACGACTTCGTCGCCGCTACCGCTACCACCCCTCAGCGGGCAGCTCATGGCTCAGCGACCTCTTCGACGACGACGATCTCGATCCAATCGCCTAGGACCTGCTCGCGCAGAGATCAGCCTCGGCTGAGTTCTTCTACCAGAGCCAGATCACCAGATGTTGGCTGACCAGCGACGGTAGACCGTGTTGTCACACCCGTCTCCCAAACAGCAAACGCTTCGGCAAAATCGCCCGCACCTGTAGCAAAGTCTGGGGATTCAGCACTTGGCCACCACGTCGTACCGGTAGAGACTCGCCGTTGCCTCAGCCAGCGTTCACGATCATCCTCAGAATTCAGTTCCACATCGATAATGTGGCCCAACTCGTGGGCGAACACCCGGTGTAGCGTCTCGGCGTTATCGGACGTCCGGACAAAGATCTCAACCCGTTTCTCTCCGGGATACGTCAAGGCACGGAGGCCGTTGCGAGGACCTTGGAACTCCACCGTCCAGTCCGGAAATGCCGATCGCCAATCAAATGACACACGTTGCAGCGCCTGTTCGCCGAGCGACAGGTTCGCCACCGTGGTGGGAGCGGCGATGCTTGCGGGGGCTGCCGGCACAACCGTGGTTACTGGCGCGGTGCTTGTTGTTGGAGCACCCGTCGTTTCTGGTTCGGCTAATGGCACCGACAGACGTGTCGTCGTCGTCGACGTCGCGCCAAGCGTGGTGGCCACTGCGGGCACGAGCGTCGTCGGTGGCTGCGGTGGCTGCGGTACTGGCTGTGCATCAGCAGATGCAGACGCGTCAGCAAGCGTCGACACCTCGACAGCTCCCGCTACTTCTGTGCCCGGAGCATCGCTAGGGATGATCCAGAGAACAGCTGCGATGAGCGGAATTATGAGTATCCGCGGCCAAACCTTCATGACCTATTGGATACGTTATAACCGCCGATTTTGCAAATGCGGAGCGAGGAGAAATTATGCCAAAAACTCCGCAATACGGGCCTTTGGACGACCAATAATGGCCTTCTTGCCCTTTACAACGATCGGACGTTGAAGTAACGCTTTTCGCGCAACCAGAAGGTCGATTACCGCGTCGGGATTACCCACGTAATCATCGGCGTTCAGTTCCAACTTTTTGAACTGGGAATCCTTACGCACCAGATCCTCAACAGGACCTTCAAGTCCCGCGACAATCTTTTCGAGCGCTGCCCGATTGGGTGGCTCTTTCATGTAGAGCACGACGTCGTGGTCAACACCCAGGTCCTCGGCGACCGCCAAGGCATTTTTCGACGAACCTCAATGAGGGTTGTGATAGATCGTTACGTTCGCCATGGGGACTCCCTGGTTGGCTCGGCGTTTCGATCTAGATCTTAGACGGCGTCGGAACCGTATTCACCCGTGCGAATTCTCGCCACGGTTTCAACGGGCGTGACCCAAACTTTGCCATCACCGATCTTGTCGGTGCGGGCTCCTTCGATGATCGCCTCGACCGCAAGGTCGGCTTGGTCATCGTCCACGATGATCTCTATACGGGTCTTCGGTGTGAAGAGCACCCGGTACTCGGTGCCACGGTACGTCTCGGAATGGCCGCCTTGGCGACCAAACCCCTGCACTTCAGACACGGTCATGCCCTGAATACCAGCAGCGGCGAGCGCGTCCTTCACATCATCGAGCTTGAAAGGCTTGATCACCGCAGTAACGAGTTTCATGGGTTCTCCTCAGGCCGAACAGCGTGTCACGAGTGTGTACTGCTCGATCCTACGACGTTGCACCCCGAACAACGATTCAAATGTTTACGCTTCTAAACCTGGGGTGAGAACCGAAGCGTCGATCTCGGCCGAACCAGACACCGATTCGGCTGGCCAATCGACACGAAATTCGATCGGTCCTGGCGTCGGCAACGGCCAGACCCACCAGTCGCTCGTGATGATGTGTTGGTCATGGCTGCGACGGTCGTTCAGGTTGATCTGTTCGGCTCGTTGGCCAAGTGGCAACAGGCGCGGCTTAGATGGTTGTGACGCAGAGAAGCGGTCAAAGACCGTGCGATTGTCGAGCAAACTTCCGTCGGGCAAAACCATCTGGAGGAGAAGAAAGTCAGGACCGTCGTTGTACTGCGCTCCCACACCCGGGATCAGTGCTTCTTCGGGTGCAAAGACCGGCGGCAATACCCACGGTCGAACCGAGCGAATGGTCAAGGTGAAACCAAAACCGAACCTGTCGGAACCAAACGCTGTGACTTCGACCCGGGTCGAATCGCTCGACGCAACTTGGAGCGGAACGAGACCTGGAGGACGGATCGCATCGATGCGACCAGCGGGGTTTGGACCCCACCACGCATAGTGCGTGCTGTCGCGCCGATCGAGGGTCGCAAGCAGATCGTCGACTTCTTCTTTGCTCAAATGGCGAATACCATAGGAGACCAAGCGTCGGGCCTCGTTTGGTTGCACACCCAGATCACGCAGCACAGCGCAAGCGCCGCTTTTGCCATCGATCAGCAGGCCGTGCAGAAGCTCAAAGGTGCCGGTTGGCCCCGCACCATCAACCCTCTGCGTTCGCAACGCCTCGGCGGCGCGATCGGTCAGCTTCGGATCGGAGAACGAGGCAAGTGTTTCGCTCCGTTGCTCAATCAACCGTTCGATCGCCCGGTCGATACGGAGCGTGTTCAACGCAAAGAGATCGATAAGTTCGGTCAAATCTCCGTGAGCGGTCGCCACCAACCCATAGAGCAGATATTCGGTACCGCATCGCGAATCGCCATTCGCTAACGCGGCGTGTTTAGCCACCTCAAGCGCAAGGCTTGCGTGGTTGTCAAGTGAAAAGTGTTCCTCCATTGATCATGAAGGTAGGACGGATTCGGCCGTAAGAGAAGAGCCATAAGCCCTTTCGATTCCGATTGCCCAAGAGGTAGATCCACACGGCCTATGAAACGCCCCATTCCGAACCTAAATCCGACCGTCCACCAAAGCCCGATCCACGAGTCCTACGGTAAGTCCATGTCCGTGTGGCCACCCAATGATGCCGACATCTTGGATCTTGATGACCTCGAGGGCCACGCTCCGCGCCCACAGCGCCGTCCACGGCCCACTGGCCCAGTGCCTCGACAGAGATCCAGCTCCGGTGCAGACCCCCGGTTTCTTGTCCCGTTACTGCTGTTCCTAACGGCTGTCTTTGTCATTGGCCTGGCGATCCGTTCCAACTCGGCGAACAACGACAACCCCGAATCCACGGCGTCGATACCGTCCGAACTTGCCCAAGATGTACTCACCGCTGAACTGCGCGCCGGATTTGATGGCCTCCAGGTAACCGAACAAGACGGTGTCGTGCTCATCACCGGAACCGTGGCAGACGAATTCGCCGCCGCTTCGGTAGGCGCTGTCGCCCGGTCTGTCGAAGGCACGCAACGCGTCGATAATCGCGTCATCGTCGCTGGCGGAACCGGCTTGGGAACAGCCGCAGCACCGACGACGATTGCAGCCGTCGCCGCCAATAACGGAGACCTAGCCCAACAGCTAACTGACCTTGGGCGCATCACCTTTGAGACAAACAGCGCACTACTCACCCCCGAGGGTGCCGCTGTTGTCGACGCTGCGGCCGGTCTCCTCAACCGCGCGATAGGCCTCCCCGTGGAGATACACGGACATACCGATTCCGACGGCGATGAGACGCTGAACCAAGTTCTCAGCCAACAGCGCGCCGACGCTGTTGCTGCTGCTCTTGTGGCACGAGGCGTAGATCCAACGCGCCTTTCGGCGGTGGGTTTTGGTGAGTCGAATCCGATCGAACCAAACATCACCAACGACGGCAAAGCAACAAACCGACGGATCGAGTTCGTCCTCCGCTAGTTGCCCCAAGACAGCAGTCGGTTCACCGACTGTTAGGTAATCTCGCGACTTTTGTTCATGCCAGCGCGTCAGGGTTGCTGTTACCACCGACACTGCATGAGAATTTTCGAACTCATTTGCACAGGTGTGACATCTGCAACAGACTCGCCCTTAAGGCGGGTTACACCTGAGGAGGTCGTATGGCGAAAGCACTCAAGTCTCGTATGACGGATCCGGTCAAATCTCGTAAGACGAATCTAAGCAAGCCGTCTTACGAACGTGTTGATTGGAAACGTTCGGGACTCCTAGAAGGGACCTCGCGCGGAAAGATGCCGTGGCCCCGCAGTCGTTGGTACTGGCTTTTGCCACTCCTTCTCCTGTTGTTTCTGATCATCGCAATCTTTGTGTCGGTCAACCATGTACAAGGTGATATCGAAGAGGCTGCTCAAGACATCCTCGTCAGCCAAGGCATCGATATCTCGAACCTTGAATTTGATGCGGACCATCGCGACATCGAGGTAAGCGGCGTCTTGCCCGCCGGCGTCGATCCCGAAGAGCTCGAACAACTACTCGAAGACGAAGTAGGCCTCGAAGAATTCCAGGACCAAAGGGCCGAAGATGCTGGCGAGGACGACGATTACGCCAACGATGACACGGAGAACATCCGTAAAGCAACCGTCACCGCAACCGCGGCAGCACCCGCTGCCCTCGGCGCACTATCGGTAGCAGCGACATCGGACGGCGAAACCATCACCCTCACGGGAACGGTGCCTTCTCAAGACGACCGTGACTCACTCGTTGCCGAAGCTGAAGCCACTGGCCTCAACGTCGTCGATGATGACTTGACCGTCTCGGGACTTGAACCACAGTCCGCTGACGCTCCCGGCCAGATTCGCCAGATGAACACCGTTATCGGCGGGCTTGCCGCCGGCACCTTTATTGGCGCAAACCTCAACATTGGCGACGACGGGCCAGTCACTGGCTCAATCCAGGCAGCAACGACCACCGACGCCGCGGCCTTTGCGGCGCTCGGCGGCGACACCGTTGACGTCACTGCGCCTCCAGAGCTTGGAGGCCTCGATACCGACGTCACGTACGACGGAACTCGAATCGTGCTCAACGGAACCGTGCTTACCAACGAGCAGTCAAACTCGCTCGAAGCAGCCGCTGTGGACGTGGCGGGTGCGGACAATGTTGTCAACAACCTCGACGTTTCCAACCTCGACGAAGCAGTCGATGGAGCCGACGGTCGAGTCGCTGCGCTCAGCGGAGCCATAGCGACCTTCCCCGGTCTCTCTTCGGCTGACGCAACAATGAACGACACCGACCTCACCGTGAACGGCGAAGCACTCGATGATGCATCGAGAGATGTAACCGTTGCGGCAGTGTCGGCTACGGAAGCGTCGGGCCTTCGCCCTGGTGGAGAGATCACCGTTGCCGAGGTCGCCGAACCCGAGTTGAGTCTGCAAGACGAGATCGACCTACTACAGGCCGAGCTCGATGCGCTTCAAGACGAGATCCGACAAAACGTCGTCTTTGACACCAACTCGGACGTTCTTACGCCGAATGCCCAATCCACGCTCGACAAAGTTGTCGCTGCAATGGAGCGCTACACAAGGCCAGTCGTCGAAGTTGGCGGCCACACCGATAGCCGAGGCGATGACGACTTCAACGCAGCACTTTCACAGCGCCGTGCAGAGTCCGTTGTCACCTACATCAACGAATCGATCGAACCCGGCCGGCTCAGCCCCGTCGGATTCGGCGAAACCCAACCAGTTGCAAGCAACGACGATGAGGCCGGACGCCTCCAAAACCGTCGAGTCGAACTTACCGCTAAGGAGAACTTCTAAATGATATTCATACTCTGGGAAATACTTCCATGGCTCATCGCAGCCTTTGTGCTCGGCGTAATTGCCGGCTGGCTCATCTGGCGCTGGCGTCGCCGCCCGCTCGCAGCGAGCGAGTGGAACGCACTCTCCACCAAGTCCCAAGACGCCGAGCGCGAGCTCTCCAGCGTCCAGGCTGCCCATGACGAAGCGGTCAACGAACGGTCCGTACTCTCGAACCGGATCTCGACGCTGACCAGCGACTACGACACGGCCCAGGTCGACCTTGAGAGAACGAATGTAGAGGTCAAGGGATTGCATGGCGACATCGCCGAACGTGATACTCGCCTGAAGACCTACGACGGAGACACAAAGAAGCTCCGTACCGACCTCAATGCATCGTCGGCGAAGGTCAAGGAACTGGAAACGGGCTTGTCGACGGCAAACAAGGACCTCACGGCGGCACGTGCCGACGTCAAAAAGGTCGAAGACCGCGCCGTAAAAGCCGAGGGACGTTCCAAAGAACTCGACGGCCAACTCGCTAGTTCGCAGGCCGACCTCTCTGCTGCACAAGCAGATCTGTCCGGCTCAGAAAGCGTCGTTGGCAAACTTCAAGCCGGTGCTGCTGCTGCGGCACTTACGGCTGTTGCGTTGCGCGACAGCGAGTCAAAGACTGGCGAACTCCAGACAGCACTCGATGCGTCTCGCTCCGAGCTCGACGCATCCCAGGCTCGTATTGCCGACCTCGATACACATCTTGAAACACGGCGTGTCGACCTCGATGCTGCGAACGAACGAATTGGTGAACTCGAAGGTGAACTTGGCGGTGCCCAGTCACAAATTTCGGGGCTTGCCAACCTCGAGAACGAGGCTGGCCAAATGCGAGGCGATCTCGAAGGCTCCCAAAAGCGGGTCGCCGAGCTCGAAGGCCAACTCCAATCAGCGAACCAGAAAGCCAGCGACCTCGAAGGCGCCAACGCACGAATTGGTGAACTCGAAGGCGAACTGGCCAACAGTGCAGGAAGCGCAGCCGAAATTGGCCAGCTTCGTGTCGCACTGACCGAGCGTGATCGACGGATTGCCGCAATGGAAGGCACTCAAGGCGATCTGCAAGGTATTACCGCTGAACGGGATTCGGCTCGTGCCGAACTCGAACGCTTGCGTAGGGAACGTTCGGCCGCACCGAGCGCTCCCGCCAAAGCACCACAAGCGCCGAACGCGTTTGCCGCACCCGGCGCTGCTGTTGCACCAGAGCAACGAACCGCTGCCTGGAAAACGGGAGCGTGGAAGACAGGTCGGACCAAGCTTGACACCGACGGCGCCGATCACAGCGATGATCTCAAAGAGATCAGCGGGATCGGTCCCCAGATGGAGAAGTTGCTCAACAGCTTTGACGTCAAGTCCTGGGAGCAGCTCGCTGCGCTCGACGATGATGGCATTGCCAAGGTCGACGGCGCTCTGACGGACTTCCCTGGACGCATCACGCGAGACGAATGGGTACCGCAGGCAGTGGCATTTATGGCCGCTGGCCACAAGCCCGTCAAACGTGACGCAAAACCACGTCAAACGCCACAGGCTGCATCAGGCTCAGGGCCGGGCTCAGGCTCTGGGTCGGGCTCTGGGTCGGGCTCAAGGTCACGTTCTGACCGCTCCTGGCAAAAGGGTGTTACCAAGCTCGGTACGCCAGGTGCTGGGCACAGCGATGATCTCAAGGTCATCAACGGCATTGGTCCAAAGATGGAAGGCCTACTCAACGGCTTTGGCATCACTTCCTGGGAACAGCTTGCTGCACTCGAGAAGAGTGAAGTGGTCTCGGTCAACGAGGCGCTGGAATTCTTCCCCGGACGCATCGAACGTGATGACTGGGTAACCCAGGCCAACGGACTCGTTGACGAGTTCCCTAACCACTCGGAGCGTCCAACCCGTAAGACGTATCTGAACCCAAGGGACCGTAAGCGCAGCTAACTAAAACGGCTCGATCGCAGTCGAGGCATCACTCATCGGTAACGTTGGGTATGTCTCGCACTGCGTCGAGCCGTACTGCGTTTTCCCGGCAGGTACGACTCTTAGTCCTTTCCGTCGCTTCGCTACTCCTCCTTGGAGCCTGTTCAGCCAGGGACCCAGCCGTTCGGCCAGCCAACGGCGAAGAATTGGCTACCACCACCGCTGTTCCCGCCACCGACGAGTTGCTGATACCGGACACGACACTCGGACCGGAAACAACACAGGTCGAGGAGAACGCCAGCGCAGGCGAGTCATTGGACGTCGCAGGCCTCGAGGGGCTCACTGGTCGCATCGTCAGCCGGACCACCGGTGGCGACATCGTTGTCACCAACCCCGATGGCAGCAAGAGCAGCACCCTTGCGTCGGGAGCGCAACACGCGCAACCTACCTGGTCCCATAGCGGTGAGCTGGTCGCGTGGTCCACACAATCCGCCGCTGGTTCGTTGCTTGAAATAGCCAACGTCGGCGACACCGACAGCGCCGACACCGTCATTACGGCAACCATCGAGCTGGATTCGCCAACGTTTTATTTGGCGTGGTCGAACAACGACTCCTGGCTCGCAGGGCTACAACAAGGGCCCGCCGGAATCGAACTCATCATGATCGATCCACAAGCGGCAACCGTGCGAGTTGTTGGGCCAGGCCAACCGTTCTTCACCGATTGGATTGATGACAACAATCTTCTTGCCGCAATAGGTAGCTCCGTGCTCACCGACATCGCCGCCGACGAACCAGCGAACAATCAACGAGAACTCGCCCAACCGCTCGGGGTGTTTCAGGCGCCGGCGATACTCCCAGACGGCGATGCCATTGTTGCGTTGGACAATGGACTCGACAGTTCAGGGAATCGGCAAAACGTGGTCGCTCGCATGTCGGGAACAACCGTCACCGCGCTCGGCACAGCCAACGGACCAGTCATCATGTCGGTCGATGCTCAGGGCACGAAGCTTGCCGTATTTGTTGCTGGGGAATCGGCCCAGGGCGAGGTCATCAACTTTCAGATCGACCCAAGCCCGGTGTTGCCGGTTGGCCAGGTGTCGATCATCGATCTGGGAACAGGCGGGGTGACGGTTCGCCCCGAAACCCGAGTCGTCGCACTCAATTGGAGCCCCGATGGCGAGACGCTCGCGCTCTTGCAGACTGGCGACCAAGCCGCAACATGGCTGTTTGTCACGGGCGAAAACGTTACCGAAGGCACGACCTTTGTTCCGAGCCAAGAATTTCTGTCGTCGTACCTACCGTTCTCGGATCAATACGATCGATCGTCCACCTGGTGGTCTCCCGACAGCTTGGCCTTTGTCCTATCGGGCAGCGTTAACGGACAAACGGGAATCTGGGTCGACCGGATCGACGATGAGGCTCCCGCCGTACGAATTGGCAACGGAGACATTGCCTTCTGGTCACCCAAGTCTTAGAGCGAAGGGTCGGTACAACCTTCGAAACCGCCGGTGCCGCTCGACGAGTCATCGGTGAAGTCCTCGAGGAACCCTGAACCAGCATCACTAGTGCGATCCCAACGCATGAGTCCCTCGGCGATTGCTCGTCCGTGGGACCACTGCACGTCGTTGTCGATAAACAGTGCGGCTTCCGAAGCGTTGGAGAGGTAACCAGCTTCGGTAATTACCGACACGATTCCCGGAGTGAAACGATGGATGCCGTAGAGATCTTCACCATCGCTGTTGAGCCGGGCCGAGACGCCGTTGCGCCAGGTGCCAACCCATTCGGCGTCGTAGACCGAGAGGTGGTTGGTGACTTCCTCAAAGAGGATTCCGCCAAGCCTGCGTGACTCGGGGTTACCAGCGTCCACAAACATTTCGGTGCCGGGCTCGGACTGGACTCGGGTTGCGCCGCCGTTGTGATGCACCGATACAAACGCTTTTGGCTGAAGTGCAGTTGCAATGTCAGCCCGTGACTTCAGGGGGATACGGACATCGGTTGTTCGGGTGAGCAACACGGTGTGGCCAGCTTCTTCGAGGTACCACTCCACGATTTCGGCGATACGAAGGTTGAGCGCTTTCTCGGTCGCCCCGTTTGGCCCCGAAGCACCACCCTCGGATCCGCCGTGACCGGGATCGATAACAAAGTCCACTGAGGTGACCCGCTCGCCGTCGACCAAGGTCACTTCGTTGCCGCAAGGGGTAAGTGCACGCCAGCCGCCGGCGCTACCTTGACCAATAACCGGCAGGACAATGCCGCTCTCACTGATAATGACGCCTTCGTCGCTGTCGACCTGTTCAGGAGCCGCAGTGGTGGTCGGCGCAGCTGTTGTTGTGGTGGTTGACGCAGCCGTCGTAGACGTTGTTGTCGGTGCTGCCGTCGTGGACGTTGATGTTGTTGATGTCTCGGCCTCGCCCTGATCAGCATCGATCGATAAACTCTGCGAACCGTCGGGATCGGCGTCTGGACCTTCGGCGTTCGTCAGCTCTTCGCCATCATCGGCCATTGCCAACTCGACAGAACCAAGCACATTTGACGCCGGAACAACCGTGTCTTCCACGTCAGTAACGGGGTCGATCACCTGCCGGGGGTTCGGGTCTGCATCGTCGACGATGGCATCCCGATCACCCGCTGTCTGGGCAACAAGAACCGCGTGTGGGCCGCCAATAGGTGGCAACGCCAACAGCGCAGTGATAGCAAGCAGCGTGCAAACGGCTGCGGTAAAGATGTAACGCACGGGACCTCCGCGCCTCATGGGCGCAAAACAACAAAATCAGGGATGGCCCCTCTCCGTGGTGGAGATACTAGAAGAGGTCACGCTGCCGTGTACGGACCACCACAAAATTTCCTGGATGAGCGGGTTTCTATGCCCCTGATCCACGCGTGGAATCCCATGCCGAACCGCTGTTATTGCGAGCATGCGGCTCCGGCGGGAGCGGTTTTCCTTCGATCTCGGCGTCGATCACGTCGAGCTTCCATCGCGCTTTCGCAATTTGCAGACGAATGTCGGCAATCTCATGACCAGTCTTTGCTTGATCGGCGTTCTCCAAGACCTCACGGTAGGTACTGCTGGCGTTGACGTATCGTTCTTTCAGCGCTGCATCGTTGGCGATCGTCACCCGTGGATCGAGATCCAAGATGAGATTGCTCATCGCCTCAATTTCGGCTTTGGTATCGATGCGAGCATCCGCGGTGTGTACCCGGCGGGATTTCTTCTTACGTGCGGAAATAACCGATGCGAGAAAGAGCGCACCGACGATGATCGCCAGCACGATAAAGATGCGTGCACCGGAAAGGAAGCCCGCTTGGGCTGGTGTTTGCGCAACAGCATCTGACGACGATGCAGTAGAGGGCAGCGCTGCCGCTATGTCGATCTCGTCACCGAGCACGAGCACGGTCTGGGCTGCTTGATCAAAGGACAACGCAGGGTTCGATCGGTCAAAGCCTTCGAGGGCGGTCATGAGGTTGAGAAAGGGCGTTCGGACACTCGCTCCCCCAACATGGCCATTGGTGACCAGCAGCAACGTGCCAGGCCCCCCAGAACCAACCAGCTGTTCGAGGGTCGATTGGGCGAGCAACGCCGCAGGGTTTTGGTTGAGGTCCTCTTCGATAGCGAACTCTCGATCGGTGATCGCAAAGGCAATTTCGTCGCCCCACTGCGCAACGATCGGTGCCATTTCTGACTCGGTGAGAGAACCCGATTCGTCCCAGAAACCTTGCAAGAGGATTTCGTTCGCTATCTCCTCTTGGATAGAGACGTCCTGGGCACCTAACGGAACAGCGCCGAGCAATGTCGCGGCAAGAACGGCAAGAACAACAGCGGCACTACGAACAGATTTGATCATTGGCCTGCCCCTTGGCCTTCAGGAGAAATACCGTCCTTAGAAATACCGTCCTTGGAAATACCGTCGGGTTCGGAGCGGTCGTCGACCAATTCGACACCTTCGATGTCTTCTCGGGTGAGGGTCATGAGCTCGTCGTTGGTTGGATCAGCGAGGTCCACCATCCGAATCGCATGCCGCGAAACAGCGCCTTCAAACAGGTTTCGCGCCGTACGACCGTTGCCGAAACCGTGTCCACGGTCTTGTTTCGCAAAGAACTCGACCACTGCCTCTTCCCCACTGCTGTCGGGGTGGTACTCCTGGCTTCCGGAGATGAGGCTGAAGATTTTGAGCAGCTCGTCATCGGTGTAGTCCTCAAAGACAATGGTGCGAGGAAACCGCGATTGCATGCCCGGGTTTGCTTGTACAAGCGCTGCCATCTCGTCGGGGTAACCAGCCAAGATCACGACGACGCTGTCCCGTCGATCTTCGACAAGCTTGACCAACGTGTCGATTGCTTCGCGCCCGAAGTCCTTTTCGCCGCCGCGGGTCAACGAATAGGCTTCGTCGACCAGGAGGACGCCCTCGTTTGCGCGGTCAAAGACCTCGTTGACCTTTGTTGCGGTTTGGCCCACAAAGCCGGCGACCATTCCGGAGCGATCGGTCTCGATCAGGTGCCCGGTGTCTACAACACCAAGGCTGCGATAGATCTGGGCGAGGAGGCGGGCAACCGTTGTTTTTCCGGTACCGGGGTTACCTACAAAGATCAGATGACGGCTCGAATCGGCAACGGGCAGCCCACGCTCGGCACGGAGCTTCTGCACCTTCAAGAGCGCAGCGACAAGCTTGACCTCTTCCTTCACCGCGTCGAGGCCAATAAGCTCATCGAGCTCCTCGAGGAGTTCGTCGAGGGGACGCTCCGGGCCTTGATCCTCGACCACCGGTGCTTGTTGTTGTGCTGGCGCCCCGCTCGTAGCGACGGAGGCACCGGAATTGACGTTGCCGCTCTTCATGGTTCGTAGCAACATCGATCGGAACTGTTCCACACCGGACAGTTCGAACCGTGAGGTGTAGTCGTCGAGGCCAATGGCGGTGTGTGCAATGCGGAGGGCTTGTTCGTAATAGATGCTCGAGTAAGCCGTGCCCGATTGCTGATCGGCGGCGACGATCGAGTTAAACAGACCCGATGGTTCCTGTATCCAGGCTCGTTTGCCGGTGATGAGTCCAGCGGCGCGGACATTGGCTGGCGTGGTTTCGGGCGGCAACAACTCCGGGAAGTGTTGTGTGAGCGCAGCGATGAACGCGTCGAGCTCGGGTTCAGAATGGCTGTCGTCGCAATCGATGAACGCGGCAGAGACGTTGAAGGCATCAAGAGCGAGATCCTTGCGTAGCTCCTCGGCCGTGCGCTTCAGTGATGACGTAGTGACGGGTTCGAGTGTGGCCATCAACGTGTCGATGAATGCATCAACAGACGTAGCGAGTCCAAGATCGGTTTTCGACATCCTCCTAGCCTAGGAGGACAGGCCAGCAGCGACAGGTCTCCACCGATGTGGCCCTGCGTCCAACGCTGATGCCGGGCGGCAGTACCCTTCTTGGGGTGAGCCCCATTATCGACCTTCGCAGCGACACTGTTACCCGCCCGGGACCCGAGATGCGAGAGGCTATGGCCACCGCGACCGTTGGTGACGATGTCTGGGGTGACGACCCAACCGTGCACCAGCTCGAGGCGTACACCGCATCGCTTCTCGGCAAGGACGCAGCGCTGTTTGTGCCAAGTGGAACGCAGTCGAACCTGTGCGCACTGCTCGCGCACTGCCAACGGGGCGAGGAGTACATTGTTGGCCAGAACGCGCACACCTATAAGTACGAAGGCGGTGGCGCTGCCGTCCTCGGCGGGATCCAGCCACAGCCAATCGAGTTCTCCGCGGATGGCAGCCTCGATCTCGATGTCGTGCGCAGCAAGATCAAACCAGACGATGAACATTTTGCCCGCACGAAATTGTTGACGCTCGAAAACACCACCGATGGCAAGGTGCTGCCACTGGCGTACCTGCAACAAGCCCGAGCGCTCGTCGATGAGTTTGGCCTGAGTTATCACCTCGATGGTGCTCGCGTTTGGAACGCTGCTGCGTCATTGGATGTTGACGTGGCCCAGATTGCTGCACCGTTCGACAGCGTGTCGGTGTGTCTCTCCAAAGGGCTAGGCGCACCCATGGGCAGTGTGCTCGTTGGTGACGCAATGTTCATTGGCAGAGCAAAACGTTGGCGCAAGATGTTGGGCGGTGGACTGCGCCAGGCAGGCATCATTGCCGCTGCGGGGATCTATGCACTCGACAACCACCGCGAGCGTCTCGCTGACGACCACGCGATGGCCATCGCTATCGGCGAAGCGCTCGGGACGGTGCCAGGCGTGGTGGTCTCCGCGGTCAGCACCAACATGACCTTCTGCGATTTCTCGGGTTTCGACGGCGATGCAGCCGCTCGATTCGCCGATGCTGGCATCCTTGTCTCGGTGGGCGCTGGAGTCAGCCGTTTCGTGACGCACCTCGATGTTCCCGCTGGCACACCAGAGCGTCTTGTGGCTGCACTCAGCTGATCAACGAGCAGGTCCAGTTCGCCAATCTCAACGATATTTGAGTCATTCGGCCCCGGTAGTCCTTCACAAATTGTGTCGAAACATGGGTTATGGAATTTCTACGTCGTGGTGGCGCGAGGGTTGGATTGGTTTCTGCCGTTGGCCTCGCCTCCCTTGCCCTCATCGCAACGGTTTGGTTCGCGTCGTCCGCCGAGATGCCTGCCGAGGCAGCGGTTGCTGTCGAACTGCCGACCGAAACCCCTCGTCTCGGACTTGCGCGAATCCTCGATGGCACGGTCTTCGACAGCGCTCGTGTTGGCGACGCCATTGTTGTGGCGGGCGACTTCACCCAACTCGAAAAGCCAAATGGCGACATCGTTACGGTCTCTGGTGCATACGCCTACCACATCGAAAGCGGATCACTCATCGAGTCTTTCCTTCCGATATTTGTCAAGAACAACGGCGTTCCAACAATTCTGGCCGTCGAACCCGCAGGCCCTGACAGCGTCTTGCTCGGTGGCAAGTTCGCCAGCGTAAATGGCCATGCCCATAACGGTCTCACCAAGATCACCATCAGCACCGGAGCCGTTGATACCTCGTTCGTGTCGAACTTTGATGGCCCGGTTCGTGATGTCGTCCTCAAGAACAACCGCCTCTTTGTCGGCGGCGAATTCACTACGGTCAATGGGGTTGCCCGTGGCCGCCTTGTCGAGATGAATGGCAAAACGGGCGCCGTAAACCTTGCGTTCAAGAACGACATCACCGACTCGACACACACCAACATTGTGGAACCGTTTGGGCCGAAGTATCTCGGCATCACCCCAGACAATGTCCTCGTTGTTGCCCACCGTGCTCGTTTCGTCGATGATCAAGAACGCCCCGGCCTTGCACTGATCGACCTGACGAACAACAACGTGCTTCCATGGAGCACCGGGTTCTGGGAACAGAGCAACATTTCAACGGTCGATGCCGACGTATCGCCCGACGGCACCTACGTCGTCCTCGCTGGCAACGATGGCGACTTTCCGTTCTTTGGAAAGGACTCGGCGACAGCGTTTGACATCACCAACGTCAACCTCCCAAACCAGTCGCCGAAGTGGATCGCTCGCAACTTTGACAGCACTTACGCCGTTGGCATTTCTGACGACGCCGTCTTTATTGGTGGTCACTTCTGTTGGGTCGAAAGCGATCTTGCTCCGGACCCATGGCCCGGCGATGGCGAGTTCACGAACAACAACAGCTGCTTTGGCACTACCCCGGCAGGCCGATTCGCTCCTCTTGTTGTGAACCGCGACCAGCTCGCTGCGCTAGACCCCGAAACTGGCCACGCTCTGCCATGGGACCCTGGTAGCGACGGTTTCGAGGGAGTCCAGTCCATCGAGGTCATCGACCGTGGGCTGCTCGTTGGACATGACGGCTCGCTCCTTGGCCGTGATGGCGCCGAACGTCGCGCCTGGGATGTTGGGCGCCATGGGTTCTTCGACCGCACCCAACCAGATGGCACGCCCACCTCGCTCTCTATTGACCAGCCCGTTGTTGGTCTTTGCCATGGCCGTCAACCAACAATGACGGGAACCAGCCTCGACGATGTACTTATTGGTACCGATGGCGATGACGTCATCCTCGCTGGATCTGGTCAAGACATCATCGAAGGCGGTGCGGGCAACGACATAATTTGTGGTGGACGCGACAACGATGTGATCCGTGGCGGCAATGGCGATGACGTCCTCTACGGCAACGAAGCGGCCGACACCCTGATTGGCGGTTTCGGCAACGATGACCTTCGCGGCGGTTATTGGAAAGACACCTTGATCGGCGGCGCTGGCAACGACATCTTGCGTGGCGGCCGTGGATCCGACGTTCTCCTCGGCGGCACAGGCAATGACACGGCCTTGGGTAATGACGGCATGGACTCCATCAACGGTGGACCTGGCAACGACGTCGTCGATGGCCAACAAGGTCGAGATGAGGTCGAGGGATCGAGCGGTAGCGACACGGTTCGTGGCGGCATCGGCGCCGATCGGTGCGCTGGCGCGATCTTTGGAAACGTTGACAGCCCGGGTGATACCAGAACGGGTTGCGAACGTTCCTGAGGCCCAGCCTGTTCCTTTGTCAGACGCCCCGACTAGGTTGGCACTATCGACCTCGCCGCCACCGCTGCGCCGGACTACACCACCGCTGCGGTGTACGGACTGGACATCGAAACCGATACATCGCGCAATGGCCTCGATCCTGCGGTCGCACCCATTGTTGCGGTGGCACTATGCGGTGAAAAACTGGGTAGTGAAAAACTAGGTGGCGAAAAGTCCGGCGGTGAAGAGTCCGGCGGCGAGAGTTGGTCCTTGGTCTTTGAGGGCGATGAGGCCACCATTCTGACGGAACTTGATGCGGCACTCGCCGAACTTCCCCCCGGTGTCCTCGTAACGTGGAACGGCTCACGGTTCGATATGCCCTTTATTGCCGACCGGGCTCAGATGCTTGGTTTGTCCCTTGGACTTCATCTCTCCCCCGACCCTCATCACCGCTCTCGCCACGAGCCGCTTCCGGGGCATGCGGGCGGGTATCTCGCCCAATGGCACACGCACCGCCATCTCGATGCGTACGCGGTCTACCGCGCCGATGTTGGTGCTTCCCTCGGCATACCTTGCGGGCTCAAGCCGCTTTCACGCATGCTTGGACTGACACCGGTCGAGGTTGATCGCTCGGCGATCCATGAGCTCTCCGCCGAAGCGCTCAATGAATATGTCGCCAGCGATGCAATTCTTGCCCGGGAGCTTGCGTTGCGTCGATGGGCAACGGCAAGCCGGGCGATCGATCAGACGATCGGCGTGTAGTTCGCTACCTCGTGGTGCGGGGTATCGAGGTAGACCTTGGCTTCGGGCACGCCGCCGAAACGGCCACGACTCCATCGCACTTCGATGTGGCCCTCGATTGGCCGACGAGCCCCGTGTAGCTCTGCTCGCCATCGGACCATGGGCTGGCCCATGGCATCTGCCCACACATCAAAGGCACGAATCGAGAACTGGCGGCGGAAGTCGCTGGGGGTGCCGACCCGGAAGCGCAGCGGCGTGCCGTCCGACGATGCGCCGAGCACAAAGTACGGTGCGGGCTGAAACCGCAGGAGCCGCCACAACATAAGTTCCTGGTCGGCCTTGTCGACCAAATTGTCTTTCCATCGATGCGCTGTTGCAACCGAGACCGCGTTCACGAAGTCTCGGTAGGGGCTGGTGAGTTCGTCTGGCCAGGTTCCTCTTGTTGGCAGCGCATCTTTAAGTCGGAGACGGGTTTCGCCGTCGAGGTCGCGCACGCTTTCGGGCATGCCATCGAGCTCCATGGAGGCAATACTGCGCGCATACAGATCTTGGTATGCCTCGGGCGCTATCTCGATGAACCAGTCCGTGCGGTCACCGCGGCGTTCGGCCAACAACCGGTCAAAGACGTGACTCGGGGAGACGTTGAACAAGATGTCCGAGCCGTACTTGCAGCTGATCAGGAAGACGTGATCTACCCGAAGGTCGGCCGGAATTTGGTCGTACCCGGGAGGGCGCCCAGGCCCTTGCCATTCGACACGATCGGGCACTCGTCCGCGAAGACCATCGGCCGATTCCAGAAACCGTTTGCCATGTTCCCATGCGGTTTCGAATTCTTCGCTGGACTCCCCTGCTGCTAGCTCGTCGGAAAGCAGGTCGTATTCGTCGTCGGTGACGTTGTGAAACCAGTCCGGGCGGACCGCAAGTGCGCGGTCGACGTTAGGGAAACCAAGCATGGCAAGCCCGGTAACGATCTCGGTGATCTTTGTGCGAGAGGAAGCCACAGCTCAGTCGTTCTTAGTCTCGGTAGAGCGGAGCGAATTGCAGCTGGGCACCAATGAGTTCGCTCGGCAAATCGTCATCGGAGTACACGTGCATGTGGGTGTAGACGTCGATCGCGACACTGGTTGTATCGATCCATTCGACCACAGCATCGGCCCAACGTTCGTCGAGGAGCGCTTTGCGCATGCGGTCACGCGCTTTGGGGTCGAGGTCGGTTGGCACCGACCGGGCGACAACCTCCAGCGCCAGGAGGCGCTGGAGGACGTCCATAGATTCGGCTGCGTACACCGTGGGTGGTTCGTCGCGAACCACCGCGTAGGCAACGGCGCTCATGCGCCTCGGGAGTAGAAACGCTCGTCGATGTCTTTCTGCGTCCAGAAACCAGCGAGCGGTTCGGTAGCGCCAAGCTGGGCGTAGTTGTGGAGACGTTGTACACCTGCTGCGGTGCCGGTCTCGGCAAGGTTGAGGTCGAGGCCGTCAGCGGGATCGTCGAAGATCTCAATGGCGTCAAAGATCGCCCATGGTCCAACCGCACGCATTGCTCGATCGCCTTCGCTGCTCTTGCGTGGCAAGTGCGAGGTGAGGACGAGCAACCGGGTGTCGGGGTGTGTGGTCTTGAGCACGTTTGCCCGGCCGAGCATCTTCCACAGCGTGTCGGTGCGCATCAGGCCGGGGCGGCTACTCGTGAACGCTCCGGACATGTCGACGTAGTAGCGGTACTCGCCAGCTTTGTCGGCAACCTCGAAGTTGTACTGCAAGCCCGTCCCCTTGACCTTCACCTTTTCGGCGATGATCTCGAATCCGGCCTCGGTGAGCACCTCTTTGGCGAGGTCCTGCGCCTTTTTGCCTTCTTTGGTCGCTCGGGCCTGGAAGTGCTCGACGCGCTCGTCGATGTTCTCGGGTACCTGAAGTAGTGGCAATGGTTCATCTCCTGCTGATTCGACAGGCCGGTGTCGTCGTCGGGCCTGTTCTGCGGCGACCCGTTCGCGGGCCAGTTCGACATAGTCGGCATCAAGATCGAAGCCGACTCCCGTGCGCTCCGTACGTTCGGCGGCGACCACGGTTGACCCCGAGCCGAGGAAGGGGTCGAGGACAACGTCGCCCTCAAAGGTGTACAAATCGATCAAGCGACGAGGAAGCTCGACCGGGAATGGTGCGGGGTGACCAACACGACGGGCCGACTCAGGGTCGATACGCCAGACGTCGAGTGTGGCTTCCATAAATTCGTCTGCGCTCACGGTGCTTTTGAAGGGCATGCCTTCGGCTTCGCGCTTCGCTGGCTTTTGTGCCCGATCGAAACGACCCTTGCTCGCAATGATCACGCGTTCGGTGATGTCGCGAATGACGGGGTTTGTGGCGGAGCGGTAGGAGCCCCAAGCGAGCGAGCCCGTTGCGCCTTCGGCTTTGTGCCAGATGACTTCGCCACGCAACAACATGCCGAGGTCGTCCTGCAAGATCGTCACGATGTCAGCGGACAGGCTGCGATACGGCTTGCGGCCGAGGTTGGCCACGTTGATGGCCATGCGGCCGCCTGGCTCAAGAACACGGAGGCATTCGCTAAAGACGTCGCGCAACATCTGGAGATAGTCCAGGTAGTTCTTCGGGATTGCTGGACCACGATCGCGGTCACCCGCAACGGCTTGTTCATACTCTTTGCCGACAAAATACGGCGGTGAGGTAACTACGAGGGCAACCGAGTTGTCGGGGAGAACGTCCATAAAGCGGGCATCACCATTGACGCACCAGTCGTCCAAACCCACATCGCCCAGCTGGGGAAGTGGGTTGACCGTGTCGTCATCGGAGATGACGGGTGGCGTGAAACGAGCATAAAACTCGCTGGCGTCATGGCTTTCTCGGCGACCGGCGCCAAAGGCTTGTGTAGCCGTGGCGCCCTTTCGCTGCGAGTTGCGCTGAAGGGTGCTCGGAGCAGCTCCCTTTTGAGGAGCGGCCGGAGTTTCGGTTGGAAGAACGATGGGTTCCACGGATGGAGCCTTTCGGAGATGGGACTGAATTTTGGATGGTCCTCTGGTGTTGGTAACCAGTCTCCGACCGCTCGGGGACATATTACGAACTGCTGAGGACCAACTTACGGATGGGGTGTGACACTCTCCAGAGAACCGTCAAAAACTGTTGATCTTGCAGGGCCTTCGTCGATGACATAGTCGGAGAAAAGTGGAGCCATCTTGGTGAAGAACACCGGCTCGGCCCGTTCGATGACGGCGAGGGTGCGCCGAGTCTCCAGTGCTGGGATCTCTTCTCGGGCGCCGATATAACGCACCCATCCTCGCAAGAGCGCAGGAAACAGCGCGGCCCGAACCGGGTCTGCCAAACGAACTTGGTCGAGCACATTCTCCAAGAACTCGATCGCCCGTTGATCGTCCCAGGCAAAGATCGCGCGCTGACCGCCGGGGCTACGTTGTTCCTCGACGCCCGCAAACCAAACAATGTGATCGAGCAGGTCCGAGGTTTCGTAGCTGTCCCACCCGTCACCGAATGGCGATGCGTAGAAGGCATCGACCCGGTCTGACATTTCGTCGGTGGTTGGCCACAGTGGTGCCGGAGAAGGCAGTGCGGTAGCGAGCGTCGAGCAATTGAATTTCGGGGGGCTGGTCATGGAGCAGACACTACGAAGGTGGTGTGACAGCCATGATGAGAATGGCTGCTGACGAGTAGTTGGAGGAGACTTCCAGGTGGTGAGCCCGGGTGCAGATGTGCACTTCATTGGCGACCCCGTAGATTTCTGAAGGTGCTGTGTTAACACTTTGGAGGCCCGCGGCCCCTTACTGAGCGTCTATGGAAAATGCACACAAGATTGAAGCTGCCTTTCGTGAGCTTCATCCGCGCCTCTGGAAGGCATTGCTTGCCTTCACGGGAAGCGCAGAGTTAGCGAGCGATGCAGAGGCCGAGGCCTTTGCTCAGGCCATTGCTCGTGGCGGCGAGATTCGCGACCCACAGTCGTGGATCTGGACGTCGGCGTATCGAATTGCGTCGGGCCTACTTGCCAAGCGCACTCAAGAGCAAGGCCTTGTGGCACATGTTGGCTCTATCCACGATTCACCGCTGATAGAGCTAGTCGACCTCTTGGGAGACCTCAGCGAGCAGCAGCGAATCGTAGTGATACTCCGATATGTCGGCGGCTACAACGCTCCTGAAATCGCCGAGCTTCTAAACACCTCTGCAGGCACTGTTCGGGTGCAACTCCATCGGGCACACGAATCACTTCGCCAACTCATTAGGAGCACTCATGACTGACTTTGAACCGGAAATCGCTGAAATGTTCGAATCGTTGGACACCATCGAGGTTCCTGACTTTGACACGATTGCGAGCGTCTCCAAGCCGAATATGGCAACAGCGCTCAACATGGACGACAGCGACATTGGTCCAGGCAGTGCCGAAGAGGTCAACGTTCATCTAGATCCCGATTCTCCGGCCGGCGAGAAGAGAACTTTGGCGAGAGTTCTAGTTGCAGCTGCAGCCATTGGTGCTGTGGTGATCGTTGGTGCCTCGCTACTCGCGAGTGGACCGTCTAGCAGAGCTAATGTCGCTTCTGATGGCGGAGTGCCCATTGAGATCGAGCCGGAACCGGTCGACGAATCCGAGCAACTCTTGGCTGCGACGATCAAGGGCCCAGATGCCCCGTTAGTTGTCATTGGTACATCTCAGAATGCAGATGATGACCAGTTCCTTGCGTTGGAGTGCGGTCAAGGAGTAGCTGAGATATTCGGAGAGACTCCGTTTGTTGAAGCTTCGGCCATTTTCATTGAGGGAGCCACCGGTGTTGTTGGAAGGACTTCCTCTTGGGGACCCGCAGCGTGCTTCGAAGTGCCCGGAGTTGGCTTTTCACCGACATTCAATGGGAGCAACTTCGACGAGCCCTCAAGCAACGTTGCGGTGGGTGACTCGATTGAAGTTCACTCCGTGAACACGCTCGAGCGAGGCGACGACTTCTCAAGGGTTCTGCTCATTGGGCGTCCAACCAACCCAACTGAAGAGATAGAAGACATATCGATCGAAACACCCAACGTCACCTCACAAGAGCTTCATCAATCCGGCGGCTGGTTCGCAATTGTGTGGACCGAGTCAACGGATTCACACGATTTCAACACCGAACAGGGCTACCAACTCGAGTTCTCGATATCTCTCGGCGACGGAACATTCAAAGATGTCTCATGGCAAGGAAGCACTCGCGACCACGGCTGCGACGGCGACGGCGACGGCGACGGCGACGGCGAGTGCATCACCGAACGGATCGCTGTCCTTGCGCTGGCGGCGCTTAGACGAGACCCTACTGGCCAAGGAAAAGCCTTGGCCGACGGAGTGCTTACGCAGAGCCAGTACGACGCTGCGGTCGATCGATTCTCAAACTGCCTAGCAGACTCTCAGGTCAGGAGTCTTGGTTCGGGAACGGTTGCGGTCCAAGCCGGAACACAAGATGCGGCTGCTGCCACCGAGTGCTGGCAGCAGCACCTGGCATTGGTCGATGAAGTACGGGCATGGGTCTTCTTCGCAGCCCTCCTTGAACTGGCCGAGGAAACACCTGTGGGCCCAGAGGAACAAATGGAAACCGAAACCCTTATTCCGCCGCCTCTAACTCCCGACGACGTCTTCCCAGAGTCCAACGATCTGCGAGAGTTCTTTGGGGTTGAGACCGATCCGGCGAAGCTGAGCGAAGGTTACGGGGTGGCATACACAGCATGGGCCACCGACACGACTCGATGTATGCGTGAATCCGGTTTCGACTGGGTCGAGGACGTCGCACCAATTCCACAGCCATTCGAGTTTGGTTACACAAAGTCTGTAGATGTTGCTGAGTTTGGTTATGGCATCGCTGCAAACCTTCTGTTCCAATTCGAGCTCCCGCAAACTTTCGCCGAATTGGACATTGCAGGGCCCAATGGCTCGAACAACGAGACAGCTTTCCTTGACCTTGATGACGCAGGGCAGAACGAGCTTTTGTCGACTCTCGAGAGTTGCTCCACTACAGCACAGGACAGCAGTCCGCTTCCCGATGATGTTTCGCCCGAGTTATCAGATCTGCTCTCTCGTGTCGACAAACTAGTACGCGCCAACCCCCAGGTGTTTGCCGCTCAGCTCGAGTGGCAAAGTTGCGTGGCCGAGGCGGGCTTTGACTTCTCGTCACGCCAAGAGATCGTGACCAACCTTTCCGGCTTGTCTCGCTCAGTTGTCAGCGAGATCCCTACGTCCGTTGGGGACTTTGCAACCTTCGACGACGTACTTGCTCTAGCTGAGGAAATCGAGGACAACGAGACCGAGCTTGTTCAGGTAGACCTCGCGTGCACACAAGCGGTCGGCCTAGACGAAACGATCGCAGACGTCCGACGCGGCATCGAAATAGACTTCATTCAGATCGAGGGCGCCAGAATTGCGCTTCTGCTCCAAGACGCCCGATAACACGGCCAGGTCCGCCCTCTGGGCCGCTGAGACCAACTCGACATCCGAACGACCAAACCCTGCTCGACAATTTGCACGCTAAACGAAGTTCGGTTGTGTGGACAAGACGACTACAGGAGATGAATATTTCTGGCTCTCGCACCTGCAAGCCTGCAGAACAATCGGTTAGGCGTGACGACCCGCACCAACCAGGTCGAGCCCGTTCGAAGACGACGCCGATCGGCACCGAAGCCGCACCGCAGCCCTCGTGTAGGCTGAAACTGATGGACTGGCCAACAGCACTCGCAATATTCCTGCCTCCATTCGCTGCGGTTCTCGGCGTCGCTATGGGCGCGAGGATGTCACGTTCAGCGCAGCGAGAAGCTCTACGATTCGAGGCTCAGCAACGTCGTCTTGAGAAGCTCGAGCTATTCATTGGCGAGACAAAAGCTCTGTTGATCGATGCAGACCCAAAGCGAATTTCCATGAACTTCAACGCGGAGCGATCGGGCGAATTGATCGAAGAACTTGACGCCCGCTGGGGAACGATCCGCCCCTCTCTACTTGGCGCATCGGTACTGGATCCCCGAGAAGAAATTCGAGATGCTCTATCCGGCCTCGCCCGAGACGTGCACGGCGTGCTGCATTGGGACCGCTGGCTAGTTGTCGATATGGCTTCCAAATCCGATCTTGGCCGCGACACCGTACAACAAGGGTCTAGTGACCATACCTCGGCACTCGAGAACCTGGAAAAGGCCTCGGCACTCATGAGAACGTCCAACACGGATCGACAAGTGCAGGCATAGTCGCTGCCGTTCGCTCCGAACGATTCTCATCGAGAAATCCTGTCAAATGTTGTTCATCCGGTGAAGCGAGGGGCGATTTGAGTGGTCCAGCTGTCAAGTTCCGGGTTCGGCCCTACCATTTGCAAATCCATTTGCAACAGACACCCAAAACTAAAAAGAAAGCGCGACTCCGGCCGATGAGGGCTGATGGCAAGGGTTCTCGTGTGTCGGAGGGGGGTGTTCCTGTGTTGTTGTCAAGCAGCTTTTTGGAGATTCTCGTTTCGGGTGAGGTCGTAGGGTTCGGCGTTC
>JAYJME010000026.1:0-82582 GCA_036873775.1 Costaria costata
CCGGCGGGTGCGTCGGGGGGGGGGGCCGGCGGGGTGGGGCAGTTTGTGCGGCTGGATTTCTCGCTGGAGCTGGGGCTGGACCGTACGACTGGCCAGGATATCGCGGTGCGGCATGGGGCGGAGGTGAATAAGAGCTGGCGGACGCTGGAGCGGACGACGCGGATCTCGGGGGTGGTGTATGCGCAGAATGAGGGGGACGCGGAGTGGGCGGTGGGGGTGGTGCTGGGGCTGTACTCGGGGCTGGGCGCCCTGGTGGAGGAGTCGGGGAGCGGGGAGCGGGAGAAGGTGCTGGGGGTGCGCTCGACGGGCGGGGATGATGTGCCGGTGAGTACGGGCGGGGTGGAGAATCAACGGGGGTACCTGGTGGCGTACCAATTCTCGCGGGTGTATGTGGGTCGGCTGACGGCGGCGGATATGATCCTGGAGTGTAGTGTGTCGGAATCGATCTCGCACAGCGGGGTGAACTGGGTGGTGCAGCCGACGGCGTATGGGCGGCCGCGGATGCAGGCGTGCGGGTATACGGCCGGGGGCCGGGTGGTGCGGGCGTCGGCGGTGGCGCCGACGGAGGCGTATGCGCGGGAGTGGGTGCGGCGGTACTATAGCCTGGTGTTTCCGGCAGGGATGGCGGTGCCGGGGACGCGGTATCGTAAGGGCCCGGAGTTCACGGTGACGCCGAGGATGGCGCCGCTGACGGATGGGGTCTTCCGGACGGATGGGCCGGCGACGGCGAACGCGCTGGTGTATGAGGTGGCGGGCTCGTTTGAGGAGGTGCTGGTATCGGCGGACTATGTGCCGTGATCAGGGCTGGGGTGTGGCTGCGGTGTGTCCGGTGTTGGGGGTAGGAGGATGGCGGCGGCCATGCAGCGCTCGAAGTCGCCGAGCCAGCGGATGTTGTCTTGATTCTGGGTGACGATGCCGGCGCCTAGGACGATGGCAAGCCAGGGGCCCGCGGGCATGGCGGGTGGTCGGAGCTGGGGCAGGATCTGGCGCTGGAGCTGGAGGATTTCCTGCCAGTAGGCGTGTTGCCGGGCGTGTTGCTCGGGGGTGGGATGGGTGGATCCGATGCCGAGGAAGGCGGTGAGGAGGTGGTCGGTGGAGCGGTGGATGGAGAAGCTGTGTCCGCGGATCTGGACGCGGAAGGCGGTGAAGGCGGGGATGGGCCCGCCGTGGGGCAGGAGATCGCGGCAGGCGGCGACGGCCTCGGGTGAGAGGGTGGTGAGGTCCTGGGGCACGGAGTGGCCTGTGGCAATGGTGAGGTGTTGGATGAGCATGGTGGGGGGAAGGATGAGGGATGAGGGATGAAGGTGGAAGTTTGAATCGGATTGACAGGTGGGATCGGGTGTGGTGGGTTGATTGGCGAGGCTGGCCGCGGCCCCGTTGAAGTCTGGATTCAACGCAGGGTGTACAACCTGCAACAATGACCTTCCGCGGCCAGCCTTTTTCCTTTTTTGTCGATGGGACACGAACCCTGAAAATTATCCCGCAGAGGCGCAGAGACGCAGAGGTCTGAGATGGTGCTTTTTGGCTCTTGGGTGTTGGGGATGTGTCTCATGGATTTCGGGACTTGTTCGGGAATTTGCCCGGCGAGATGGTGGGAATGATTCCGCTTTCTTCTCTGCGCCTCCGCGTCTCTGCGGGAGAAAATTGCTCGGGAAGCCGTGAGCCCTGAAGATTATCCCGCAGAGGCGCAGAGGCGCAGAGATCGGAGACGTTTCCTATCGGCTGCCAGGTGTTATTTGGATTGTGACCGCAGGGTGTGTGGTGCGTGTTTGGCCCGAGCGATGGAGATGTAGTCTGCCGTGACACCTATCGACTGGGCGATATCCTTTGTTCTCTGCCGCCAATCGACTTTGGACCAATCGGGGCGGGCTTTGTTGTTGGGTGGGGTGGGTGGCATGTGGCTAGAAGGCGAATAGGTTGGCGGGATCCAGGCGGACGCAGTAGAGGTGGCCACCCGGGGTGCGCAGGTACACGACCATGACGGCGGGTGGGTTGTTCTGATCGTAGCCGTAGTTGAACACTCCTTTGAGAGATGGGGCGTACCAGTATGCGCACCCGATGAGGAGGTGACTTGGGAAGGTGGATTCCACGTTGCTGGCCTTGATCATCTGTTCTCTGGCGGCGTACAGCCAGCGGTAGCTTTGATCGGAGAAAACGGCGCCTAATAGATTGGAATGGGGGTAGGTGGGTACGAGGTCGGGCAGGGTCCCGGATTCGGACACCAGGTATTGGCGGGCCAGGGAAACATTCGTTCGGATCCGGGCCAGGAGATCATCTGGCCCTTGCGCGGTGGGGCCTGGATCGGGATCTGGTGTTTCCTGGGTCATGGTTAGTTGCTCCGGGTGAGGTCGGCTTGGGCTTCGGCGAGGTGGGCAGTGTGGTTGGCGATCTCGGACTGGATGTGGTAAAGCTCGGGGACGGCAGAGATGTCGCCGGCGGCGAGCTGCTCCAGGAGGCTGATGAGTTGCGGGCGGAGGGTGGTGAGTTCGCGGGCGTAAAAATGGCTGCGAGTGATGGGATTCCGTGGGGCGGGGCGTGGTGTCTGTGCGTGTTTGGCAGCGGCCACGGCGACGGCGATGATGCCGAGGAGGCTGTGGTGGATGCGGGTAAGGTCGGGATCATCGTTTGGCCAGATGCGGGTGGCATCGGCTGCCTGGCTCAAGCGGGTGGCCTCCTGGATGAGGGTTTGCATGGTGGGTTTAATGGGTGTCGGTGGTGTCATGGGTGGGTGTGGGCTTGGTTGGCTCTTGGTAGGGGAAAGTGCCGCGGATTGGGTGGTCTTTGAAGCCCGCAGAGACGACGCGGACCAGGGTTTCGTCGGCGATTTTGGCATCCTTCAAATGGTTGTCTCTTTGGAGGGTGCGCTCTCGATCGTAAAATGAAACTTTTTTGGCGCGATGGAATTTTCCGTCATCTGAGTTGCAGTAATCTGCGTAGATGGAGGTGAGTCGGGTGCCGTCTTCTGAGAAGACATCGAAGGAGGGTGAGTTGTTATTCTGGAGACACTTTTCCAACGCTCGTTCATAACAATTCACGGCATATTTTCCCGACGCAGATTGTTTCATGACGGTCTGGATGCTTTCCCATAGGGTGGGATCTTTCGTGGGAATCACCGACTGTATCTCGACCCCGGCAAAGTAAACGGTATGGGTATCGTCGTCTCGGACAACGATGGACCAGCCGTTGCGGTGGGCGTGGCGCTCGACTTCGATGGCGGTGCGCAGGCGTTGGGCTTCGGCTAGTAGGATTTCTTGGCGTGTTTTCAAGGGTGGTTTGATTGAGATTCTGCGGATTGCTGGCGCGCCCGGGCGGCGTCGGTGACTTTGGCCATGGCGATCTGCTCTTCCTCGGTGAGTAGAGCGCGGGTGAGTACAAAGTGTCGATCGGCGGCTGCCAAAGAGTCTCTGGCGGCCTGGATCCGGGCCTGACTGCCGGCGGTGATGGCATCGTCGGTGATGCCGTTGGCATACTCGGAATAAATACGGACCAAGCGGGTGGGTTCGGCGGGGCTTTCCGTTGCTGTTGCGTTGTCTTCGGTGGTGTTCATTTGTTTTGTATCCTTACCCAATGGCTTGGGTTGGGTCCAGATGCTCTGGTTGAAGGGACGCGGTGAAGGTGTCCAGCCATGCCTGGGCTTCGCGGAAGTCGGCTGGTGCGCGGTGGGGAATGGAGGCGTCGGGCGGGCGCTGGAAGGTGGCGAAGAAATCGGCCTCGGGATGCAGGCGTATGGATGGGTGGGCCGGTATGGTGCCGGGATCCACGGGGATCCAGCGGTGACGGATACCCGCGGAATCGATGGCTTCCAGGTAGTGGTCGGTGTAGTGGTCGCTGCCTGCCTGGGCATCGGGCCCGACCGGATCGAGGGGGCTGTGGGTGCGCAGGATGCAGTCGCGCTGGGTGATGGGATAGCGGACGCCGGGGCGCCAGTCTCCCGGTCCGGACTCGTGCAATGGCCCGGGCCCGTGCCCCTGGCTGGGAGCTTGGGCGGGGCAAACCTCGACCCACCCGCGCCGGACGCAATGGGCGATGGCGGTGAGGGGTGAATCGGGCATGAGGGATGCCGTCGGAGAATCAAACCTGGCGGGGTGGGTGGTCATGGGGTGGTGTTGGTCTCTGGCTTGGGCTGGGTCCGGATGGTGGCGGATCGGCTGGCGCTGTGCGCGGCGGTGGTCCACCCGCGCCAGGCGTCGCGGATCTCGCGAATAAGGGTCGCACCGGCAATGGCGTGGTGGGTCTCGGGGTGGATGGTGGGTGGGCGGCCGCCTCGGTGGCGCGGGGCGTCGGTGGCGGCATTGGTGGGGATGTATCGAATGCCGCGGATGGCGAGCTGGGCGGCGTGGTGCTTGGCGGTGACGCGGCGGAATTGAGCGTCTTCGATGGTGCCGGCGTGGAGGAGGTAGTGGATGTCGGGCGGGGTGGGGCTATCGATACGGTCGGCGCGTCCGGCGGCTTGCTGGACGGTGCCGGGGGTCCACTCGATGGAAAGGAGGATCTGGACGCGGACGCGGCTAAAGCTGTGGCCGGCGGCGCACTTGATGCCCATGAGCCCGACGGGGCACCAGGTGGCACTGGATCCGGCGGGGGTCCAGGCGCCGGACTTGAGGCGGGCTGCCTCGGCGGTGTGGCTGGCGGCTGGGGTGGCGCTATCGATGCGGGCGATGGGGACGCCGGCCTGGCGGAGGGTGTCGGCAAGGAAGTCGGACTGGGCGACGCGGGCGGAGATGATGAGGGACTGATGGCGCTGGCGTAGGGCGTCGCGGATGAGGCGTAGGGCGAGCAGGGTCTTGGGTGTCCACTGGCTGTGGGGGTAGTCGGTCCCGGCATGGCGGCGGGCGTGGGTGGCGGGATCGGCACAGATGGCGCGCAGGTGGCTGGTCTGGAGGGCGGCGCGCATGAGGGGATTGCCAGAGGCGGACCGGATGTGGGCAAGGTCCTGATAGTGGGCGTAGGTGGCGGCCTGGCGCTGGGCCATGGGGACGCGGTGGTGGTGGGTGGCGGGGGTGCGGTAGGCGGGGGAGCAGTCGGACTTGGTAATGTAGGCGGTGATGGGCGCGAGGATGCCGTGGAGCCGGGCGGGGTGGCTGATGGTGGTGCCGATGCGCCCGGCGGTGGCGCGGGTGTTGGTGCCGCTGGTGGCGGAGCTGGGGGCGGATTGGCGGCCTTGGAAGGTATCGAGGAAGTCGGCGTGTTGGTCGGGCCGGAAGGGGAATTGGTGGGTGGTGTGGGCGCCGGTGTGCCAGTGGGGATGGCTGAGCCAGCCCAAGGTGGAAAACAGATCGCCGACGCGGTCGGTGATGGGGGTGGCGGTAAAGGCGTAGCGCCAGGTGGCGGTGACGCGGATGGCGGACTGGGTGAGGTGGCTGGTGGCGCCGGCGAGGCGGTGGGATTCATCGAGACCGACAAAATCCCATGTCGGGCGGGGGTTGGGTTGGGGTTGGGGCTGGGGTTGGGCGGCGTGGCCGCAGCAAATGTCCCGGGCAATGGCCATGGCGCCGGCGATGCGGTCGGCGAGGGATGGCTCGGGCATGCAACGGATGCCGTGGTGGGTGTGGCCAGTGGATGGGTGGCCCGCGCCCGGGGTGGATGCTCCGGAGGTGAGGAATGCCTCGTACCAGGTAAGATAGATGCCGGGTGGCGGCTGGTGGTCGCCGCCCTGGGTAAGGGCTGCCCAATCGGCCCAGGTGCGGAGGAGGTACACGGGGATGCCGGGGCAAAAGCGGCGGATCTCGGACATCCATTGGGATGGTGCCGGGGATGCTGGCGTGGATGCTGCGGGGGACTGTGCCCGGGCCCCGGGCCGGATGGTGCCGCCGGGTCCGATGATGAGGGCGTGGCGTGGCGGGGTCTGGGTAAATTGGTCGGCGGTGCGGACGTGCTGCCAGCCCATGCGGATGCGGAGCAGGGTGAGTAGCATGAGGGTCTTGCCGGTGCCAACATCGGCGGCGACCAGGCAGGAGCGGTCGGTGGCGAGGGTGCGGGCCAGGATCTCGCGCTGCCCGGGAAGGAAGCTGAATGGGGTGTGGGTGGTCATGGGGCAACGGCGGTGGCGGTTTCCGCCGTGGCGGTGGTGTCCGCGGTGGCGGACGCATCCAGGCGGAGGCGGATGGAGCGGATGTGGCTCTGGTGCCAGCGGCCATCAATGGGGATATCCAGGATCCGGCTCTCGCCGGCGACGGTGACGGTCCGGCGGCGGGTGCCGCCGGCATTCTTAGTGGGGACTCCCTTGTCGTTCAGCCACCCGGCAATAGCGGCATCGGGCAATCCGGCGGTGATGCGCTGGTGGATCTGCTGTAACCAGGTGTATTCGGTGGGGTGCTGGACAAGGGCCAACACAGGGCGCCCGGACTTGCTCATGCGGCCGGTGGGCTCGCCGGCAAACCCGTAGGGGATGGTGCCGAGGGCCAGCCCGGCGGCGCGGCGGGTGCCTACGCTCTCGCGGGAGCGTTCGCGGATCATGTTGAGTTCGTATTCCGCGAGAGCCAACCGCATGGTCAGCATGAAGTGGCCGGCTGGTGTGTCGGTGGCGAGGCTGGATCCTCCAAAATCGATGAAGTGTAGGGCAATGCCGCGGGCGTCGAAGTCGGCGACGAGATCGAGGATACGAGCGACATTGCATCCCAAGCGATCGAGCTTGGTGACGATGACTCTGGGATGGTGCCCGGCGGCGCGCAGGCGCTGGGCCTCGGCGATCATGGCGGCGCCTCCGGGGCGGGACTCGACGGGGGAATCACGCTCTTCCTCGCGATCGGTAAAAAAATGGGCGGAATCAATGGACCATTTCCGGGTGCAGCATTCGCTCTGGATGGTGGCGCGCTGGGCATCCATGGAATTATCCTGGTGGTCGGTGGATACCCGGATGTACCCGATGGGGATGACGGATCCGGTGGTGGTTGTGGCGGTGGCCATGGGGTTTGGGTGGATTGTTTCAGAGTGCGCTGGACACGGTGGGGCACTTGCAGATTTCCACCCCAATCTCGTGGGTGGTTATCTGGCATTTCGCGATGGCTTCGTGGATCAGCAGGATGTCGCGCAGGGTGTCATCGGGCAGTAGGCTGCCGCGGTCGTCCCGGGGCGGTAAAACCAAAATCCTTTGGCTGCGGGACCATGCGCGGAGCCAGTCTTTGACGTGTTCGGCGACGGCTGCGGCTTCGGCGTTTTCACCGGCATCGGACTGTTTGACGGCTTCGGCAATGGTGGTGAGCAGGCGCTTCAATGCCTGACGGGCAGAACCTGCCAATTCGTGTCGGCGGGATTCCGCCTGGGCGAACCGAGCGTAACGCTCGGTGGATTCAGCCGAAGAAGTCGCCGGCGCCTTCGGGTCCAGCGGCGCCGTGGAGGTTGGGTGGTTCGGCGGACGGCTGGTTGCTGGGGACGGCGGAGGGGGCGCGGTCGGTGGCAGGGGTGACTGTTGTATCAGTGGTGGCGCGTCGGTGGTGTGCATTTGTTCGGTGGTGTTTGGTTTTTTCGTTTTTCCGGGCGGTCTGCCCGGGCTTGGTTTTCATGGTGTCTTTTTTCATGGTGGGTCCCGTGATTCAGAACCCTTTTGTGGCTCGGATTACATAGGTTTGCTGATGCGAAAGAGGAGGGTGGCAATGTCGGTGCCGGACTCGCAGCGTGGGTCGGCGCTGGTTGCGGCCAGCGCGATGTCGGAGGTTGGCATTTCTGGCGGGGTGGTGGGTGGTTCGGTGGTGTTCATGGGGTGGATTTCATTCATGGGCTTGGGTCTGGATGCTTTCGGTAGGGTTTTGCTCCTAAAAGGATATTAAATTGATATCACGTGCAACAAAAAAAATTAACTGGGGGGTGCGTCTGCCCAGATTGGCTCCAGGCCGTCCGTGTCCGGGCCTTGGTACTGGGTGCCGGCGAAATAGTCGTCTACCTGGTAGCCTTCCGCGTGGCCCGTCCATCCTGACGGGATGACGGAAATGAAGAGGAGGCTTTCATCGTGCCTGGCGATGTCTGCGGCTTCATCAAGGGAAAGCCCGGATCGATAACCTTCAATGGGGTCCGCGTGCTTTTGGAGGGTGACTCCATCGCGGGCGGCAATCCGGATGGCTTCGCGGCCGGTTATTTTGTAGGTTTTCATGGTGCTCATTTCATGTTCCTTTCACTCGTTGGCTTGGGTCCGGATGCTTTCATTTCCTAGTCGCGATGAATATTCCCTCCGATGGGATTTCACTGGTGATTTCCCGCCCGTCGGCATGGAAAATCTTCACCTCGATTGCGTATTCGGCATCCATGTAGTTGCGCACGGACTGAACCACTCCATCCCAGCTGCGGTCATCGGAATCTCCGGCGAGAAACCACTGGCCTTCCGCCGGCACAAACGAGTCAAGCTCGTTGGCGTTTTTAACGTTGGTTATCGTTATGTTCATGTTCATTTGTTATTCCCTCGCCCGGGATCCGGTCATTCGGATCCCGGGAGAAAGCCCGGCGCGGCCGGGACATGCTCACGTAATGCTCACTTTCGGCAGGGCGAAAGCAGCCCCCATCCATCCGAGTTTTGGGTGGTGACTTTGATGGGATCATGGCCTTCAAAAAAAGAAAGTGTGACCACGCATTTCTTATCCTTTTCCGCGCCGATGGCCTTTGCAAGTCGGAGCAGTTTCTCAGCATCCAGGCTGATTGACAGTTTAGCCGTGGGCGTGGTCGGGATAGCTTGTTTCCAGTTAGGGAATGTGCCTTCGACGAATTCGCCTTCCGTGGTTCCGCTTGGCTCCTTTATTCGTGGTTTTTCTCCAGAGATATCCACGTGGCAAATTCCGGACTTTCGCGACGCCTTGGCAGCCTTTGCGAGCATGGCGCCAGGGATGATTCTTCCGGGGATTTCCCCGTCGGACAACATGCACGGGGTAACGGCCATGACAACGCCGTCTGTGGCAACGGCCCGAGCATTGCCAGGCTCATCCGTTGACTCAGTGATGAAAACGCCGCTCAAAATGTGGCGTGCCTCATCGGTGGAGGTTGCGAGGGTGGGGTTGTATTTGTTATCGATGATCATTGTTTTGCCTTTCACTCATTGGCTTGGCTTGGGTCCGGATGCTCCGCTCTCCCCACCACAACGGACAAAGCGCGCCGGAAATGTGGCGAAACCAGTGAGTTGCCCCGATACTCGTGACGCCACCCGGACCTTGCGTATGCGTCGGCCATCGGTACACCAGCAGACACGGCGCGCAGTGTGCTGGCAACGCGGCGCAGGGCCACCATAGCGTTGCGCCGGGCGCCACCCCGAGGCATCCCATGGATGTTGCCAGCCCGCGCCCGCAGGATGCCCACGATATCCTCCCACCGATCCGCCCACCCTCCAACATCGACCCCCGTATCCTCTGCCATGCCATCCCTGGCCTGGAGATCCGACATGGGATCCCGATCATCCGTAGGTAGGATCTGCACCAGGGACACGCTGCTATCTCCCCGCATCCCGCCCCGTCCATCCCGCCGCATATCGGATGCGGCCGCCCGCAGCCCCAGGTTCCGCAGCGCATCCCACCCGCGGGAGTGTCTCCGGATCCGCACCCACCCCGCGCCCCGATCCACGTCGGGGGGGGTGTTGGATCCCCAGGCGGCGCCAGGGCCCGCGCCCGGAGCCACCGGCGCCAGCGCGGCCAGCGCGGCGCATCGTCCAGCCTGCTCCGCATCGTCCCGCCGCCCCGCGCCCCCTGGTCCAGCCCATACTGCCGTTCGGCGGCAGTATGTCCCGATCTCGTCCGCCATCGCCCCCACCGTATCCCACCAACCCCGCGCCCCATCAACAGGGAAGGGGGTGGCCGAAAATCCCGATCGTGTTCGTGTCGTGTTCTTCGTCGTGTTCATGTCTCGTTGTTTGCGTCCGGCGCGCCCGGGTCCGTCCCGGGCCACAACCGTCAGCGTGGTGCTATCCCTACGGTTCGCGCCGACATGTCGCAATATCTCAGCGTGCGCGTTTTTGCGGTCGAAGGATTTGTCCGTCCAGCAGCGGCTCTGGATGTGGTTTACGACCGGAAAACCGGTTTCCCTCCCGTAACGACCCATGGGGGGTGTTTTTCACTTCGAGCGCAATAAACAGCGTACCCCCGGGTAGGCACTCGGAGTGCGAGGTTTTTGACTCAGACTCCTCGTTTCGGCGGTTCCGATACTAACACCTCCGTCCCTGGCAATAACTGTCGGTGTGGCTTTTTTCCCATCTTCACATGATCCGACCACTTTCCACCCGGTCGGCACCCTTCCAATTTTTGGTCAGTTTGGCTTCGCTGTTGGTGCGGGCGCGGGGCGCGGGGGCTGTTTCTCGCGTCTTTCTGGGGGGGGCTCAGCGGGGATATTCCTGCGAGATGAATTAGTCTTCCAGTTGATGATCAGCTCTTTGCGCTGGCATCTGATTTTTCCGTTTCGTACCCGAAGCAAAAGTGTCGGGAACGCTTTTGGGCACGTCTTTTGGAGTTCTTTTGAACATTCTATCTATCTATCTATCATATATTTATAGAAGAAGAAGAAGAAGAAGAAGAAGAATGTGCCCGGTGTACCCGTGGAAATCACCACACATCATGCGATGTTGCTTTGCGTCTCCGCCTTCCGCCCGTCATTTTCTTGTGCTCGTGTTCTCGATCTCATTGTAAGACTAGTATGGATGCTCAGAAATGTCGGGTACAACGGGTCCAACTAGCGGTTGATGTACACAGAACACTGCACCACAACAGGTTGTAAAAATGTGATCTGTTCCCATTTCTGTTCCCGCGCAAATCACAACGGGTACAGATATCTACGATGTGATCGACTTCGACAGCGAAATGACCATGTCGGCCACCGTGCGGTTTTTTTCCGCAGCATCCTTGAGAAGTTTAATGGCTGTGTCGATGGGTCGTTCGGCCTTTGTAGGCTTGGTCAGTATCTCCACCCGGATCATGGAGTCTCCAGGAGAGTAAACGTGGTCCAGGGCGTTGGCCCGGGCCAGTTCGGCCAGTCCGCCCGGGTCATCTTTGAAGGCTTTGTAAATTGATTGCCAGATCAACGGGGTGAGCATTGCGGACTTGCCGTTGATGAGCCGGTAAAGGTGTGAGTACGTGATGCCTGTCCGGCGGGAAAACTCTGCGGGAGTGATGTCCCTGGCCGAAATCATCGATGAAAGCTGAAGACCAAACCGAAGAGACCTGTGTGCGTAGCTTATTTTCCGTGACGTTGACATAAGTGAATGAATGAATTGAAATTGGATTCCACTAGTGCGTGGACTCGATCTGACCGAGAAACCATTTTTCCTGCTTCCGCAGCCATCGACTGAATGGTTGCTGATGACAGGGTGGAATCGAATGTTTTGAGGAGTGCCCGGTTTTGGTCTGAAAGAATCCTAAACTGGTCATCGAATGAGGACTGAGCGTTGATGTGCGCGAGCGCCGCGGCCGCCTGGCGTCTTGATTCAGGGTCAATCCACCATTGGTCTGAAACAAGGACCGACAGTTGATCTGGCGATGCCGTTACGGATCCGCGGGCGATCGACAAATCAACCGCTTGACAAATAGCCGCTCTCAGGCGGGATCGAAAAGTTGCCCTTGTCGAGAGCAGCCACTGAACGCAGGTTCCGGCGCCGACCACGACAAGTGCCCCACAAAGGCTAACGCTTTTTCTTGACGTCATTGAGGGTGAATGGAGATGAGGATTCGCCCTCCATTCTGGTGATGGCAGACTGAATCTCCTTTGGCAGCGGCGGCTGGTTCTTGATCGCCACCCTGTGCGCGACTTCGATGGCTCGCCGCCTGTCGAGGCTCATGCCTGTTCCGCCGATACCGAAGTACCATTGGAGAGCATCACGAACGACTGAATTTTCGGTTGACTGGGACGCCAGGGCGACTGCTCCAACCATTTCGAACAACTCGTTTGGGAGCCGAATCAATTTTGCTTTCGATGACATATACTAATGTAAAACGTATATCAACTGGATATCACATTACTCAAAAAAAAAGAGAAAACCACTTGTTTATTTGATATCAATTTGTTATCACAATTCCCAGATGAGCAGAAACGGGAACAAGGAAACAAGGCGGGGCGCCTACTACAGGCTTCGTAAGGAGTGTCTGGATGAAGTGAGGCATGAGGCAGAAGTGTTGGGTGTAAGCAGGTCACACGTGATCGAGTTGGCAGTGTCTGAGTTCGCTAAAAAGAGGTACGCAAAAATGGTGCCATCCCAAAAATGAGAAACGATATCCAGTGGGTGAGGGTGGTGCGTGCGGGCGTCTATCGCCGCGCAACGCAAGATTCTCAGGATATTCATAACCGGGTCAGACTGCTCAACGGCGAGGAGGCTGCCATTGGGATTGAATGGAAAATAACTGGCGATCTTCCCCCCCCGAAAGGGGAGGCACTGCTTACGAATGGTGATCTTCAAGAGAAGTATCATCGTTCAAAGAAGTGGGTGTGTGCGCTCAAATCAGCCATGGGAGCGGCGCGGTTGGGTTGGGTGCGCGCATCGGATGTGTCCGAGTTTTTTCAAATGAACCCGGGAATCAACGTGCAGGCAGCTGCTTATCACGAACGTCATTCATGGCGTTCATCGCGGCAGAGAGATCCCGGACATGGTGTCTCTGATAAATGCGGTTCACGAGTGTAGACGAATGACCAACAATCTTCATGATTTGGTTTTCGTGAACTCCGGCGGAAACGAGGGAGGAAACGGCCGACACCCGCAACGAGTGAAAGCAGAGCCCTGGCAGGCGGGCTGTGAATCCGTGTTTGCGAAAGAAGTTGGTCCAGAGGTTTGCCAAGTATCCGTCCTTCGGCGCTTTGTAGGTTTCTGTTCGGCCAGCATCAATAAGGCTGGAAAAGAGGGGCACAAGTCGCGGGTTAAGAGGAAACGTTTGGTACCTTCCACCCTTGGTGTGGAGGCTGATGGATCCTGGCGAATCGCCGGACGGGAGGGTCACTTGCGTCATCGGGTTCAGGGCCGTTTCTCGAAGCCTGCAACCCTGATAGCGCGCAATCAAAAAGGAGTGCAAGAGGTACTCGTTCCATTTGGATTTGTCCGCCCTGATGGCGGATTCTATTTCGATCATCATACTTTCTGGTATGGCTGGCTTTTCCTTCCTGCGATCAAACTTCAACCTCATTCTGAGGGCCGGGTTTGTCTGGCAGTAGCCTCGCTGCACAGCTTCCTGCATGATGGTGGACAAGTATGTGATGTCCTTTATTGCGGTGTTTCTGCATGCGCCTTGTTCCCCGGATCTGGGTTCAGTCCGCCAGGCCACATAGTTTGCGCAGTGTTCCCGCCTGACCTGATGGGGGTGAGTTGCTCCGATGGACTTGAGCCATGCGGAGATGGAAACCCAAACGCAAAGGTACTGCCTTATCGTGCGTTGGTTGGAGCTTCTCGACTTGAGAAAGGTTGGTACCCAATTGATGAATGCCGCATCGGACAGTGGTTCGTCGCGGGTAGAGAGTTCCTTGAGGGTGTATTCTGCGGCCATTTTCTTGGCGATGCGCTTGTCTCGGACGTTGTCGATTTGGAGGAGGGTGCTTTTTCTTTTCAGCCGCCCGCCTTCATCGCGGTACTTTATCCAGTAGAATGGGCTATTTGGTCTTACGTAGATGGATGCCATAGGAGGTGTGATGGGTCCAGAATGCTCGGCAAATGTCAAACCGATAGGCACACTCAGGGCACACAGTATTCTCAAGTGGTTGAAGGTGAAGGATATGGGCGAAACCGCATCAATCCCTCGTTTAGGCGGGGGGTTGTTGGAAAGGTTTGGAAGTCGTTTGAGGGCATTTGGTTTCGTCTTTCTTCGCTCGGCTTGGGCACACCGAGGCACACTCTGTTTTTATGGCGGTTTTGTTGGGGTTTTATTGAATCACTCCCAAAAGGCACACCGGGGCACACTCGTCTTTGGTCGCTCGTAGTCGTCTTGATCGGGATCGCGATTTCGCTCGCCGATTCCCATGCCCATGCCGATTCCCATGCCCATGCCCATGCCGACGCAGGCGCCGATGCCTTCGGCTTCGGGCGCGGATTCGATCCTGGCTTTGCGACTTCCACCCATCCCGCCTCCGCCGCTCTCGATCTGGCGATCGATTTGGGCGGGAGTTCGGATCCGAGCGCAATCCTGCCGGCGGAAGGTGGTGGACTCGCCTCCTGGGGGGGCGGCTGCGGAAAATGCTGGGGGGGAATAAGAAAGATTGAATATCTTCGCGTGTTTGCGGTATTTGATATCAAGATTTCATCCCCAATTTCCTTTTCACGCTCGATGCGGTGTTTGTTGCCTGTGGTTCGAATCGTGGAATCTGTCGGGCGTGAAATCGTAACTCATTCACTTAACGTCCAGACAACCAAGTATTAACACATAGAAAGGAAGTGTATCGCATGAAACATGTCAGGAAGAAAATGAACGCGTTGGCTCCAGCAAATCGGGCGATCCGCAGGATCGATGGCTCGGGCAGTGGTGGTGCTGCTGCTGCTGTTAAACCCGCGGACGCCCGGAAGGGAAAACCGAATGGGAAGGGGGCGGGTGTCGGTGGCGGTGGTGGTGGCCCGGCGGAGAATCCGGAGGGCATGGATTGGACGAACGCAGGGCGGCGGGCGGCGGTGGGAAGCTATGTCCGGGGCTTTTCAGCGCAGCGGGTGGTGATCCAAAAGGGGCTGGCCATGCACCGGTTGCTGAATGGCCAGGAAAGCCCAGCCCGGTCGGATCTGCGGCGCAAGAATGCGCTGGAGAATGTGAAGTATGGTCGGGAGTTTGTCCTGCTGCCGGCTGAGGCGGACGTCGATGAGGATCTGGATTGCTGGCAGCTGGATCCGTTGCCGGGCGCGCCGGTGGGTCCGGATGATGGGCTCCGGTGGTTGTCTGCACCGCGGGTGCGGCTGCGGGGCAGGAATCATCGGTTGATGTTCCGGTTGATTGAGGCGCCGAAGTTGGTGGACTCGAAGGCGGCGAAGGCGGCGGGTGCGATGGAGTTGTTGGCGCATGCGCATGTGCCGGCGCGGTTGTGTGTGCGATCGACGGTGTTGGGGCCGGATTTGTTGTGGGAGGATATCGGGCTCCGGGAGGTGGCGGAGGCGTATCAGGGGGCGCAGAACCTGTTGTTTAGTGAAGAGGGGCAGGTGTTGGATGAGCTGAAGAATTGGATCACGCCGGATGTGGTTCGCTGGGGCTCGGTGTTGGGGTCGAATCCGGGGTGGGTGGAGTTGTTGAGCCCACGGTCTGGTGTCGGAAGTAATCGTCCGCGGTTGGTGTTGTGGTAGGTGGTGGGTGGTGGTTGGGCCCGTGGTGCGCCGGGCAATCTGGCGTGCCGCGGGCCCGAAGTTCGGGGGTGGTCGGATGGGTCGTTGTTGTTTGTGAATCTTCATCATCATGTCTCAAAGTGAAATCGATATTGCCCGGGGTCGTCTGCCGTTGCCGAGGTTGTTGGAGCAGCATGGGTTGTCGGGGGTGAATCCTCCGTGTCCGTGGTGTGCCGCTCCGGCGTCGGTGGTGAGTGGGGATGGGGTGGATTCGGCGTGGGTGGTGCAGTTGAAGGCGGGGGTTCGGTTGGAGGAGGTGGTGGGTGAGTCGGTGCAGTTGAAGCGATCGGGGAAGCAGTGGAAGGGGCGGTGTGTGTTGTGTGGGGCTGATGATTGCCGGGTGTTGGTGAGTGAGCGGGAGCAGTTGTTTTGGTGCACGGGGTGCCGGGCTTCGGGGGATGTGATCGGCTGGCAGATGAAGCGGACGGGGGGTGTTTTTGCGGAGGCGGTGCGGGCGATCGCGTTGAAGGCGGGAATGGAGCCGCGGGCTTCGGGGGATGCGCGGAAGTATCTGCATTGTGGATCGTGCTGGGAGTCGAAGCGGTCGGGGTTCCGGTTGAAGAGTGGGTGGGTGCCGCCTGGCCTGGATGAGGTGGCGTGGTTGGAGGTGAAGCGGGGTGTGTCGCGGGGTGAGGCGTTCGCGCTGTACTTGCAGGAGGCAGGGGTGGGTGGCGGTGAACGGCTGGCGCCGTCGGTGATGCCGGGGAAGGCGGGTCGGGCGTTTCAGCGGTTGGAGGTTCCGGAGTCGGAGCAGGGATGGGTGGATCCTGGAATGGATCACGCAGTGGAACGCGAATTGGCGGCGGAGGAGGCTGGGCCATCGAGTGAGGAGTGTTCGAGTGCGGACTCGAATGTGGATCCGGTGAAGGGTGGGAAGGAGAATCCGAGGAGGCCGAGGAATCCGGCGCAAGGAGGTGCTGGATCGGCGGGTGAATCTCCGGAGTTTGGGTCGAGGCCCAGGTCGGATCCGGGAGTAGGAAAAAAAATGTCCCGTGACTTGAACGATTTATCGGGCACGGGCGGGGCGGGGGTTGGCGGCGGTGCTGTGGGGTCGGCGGCAGCGGCGGTGGTGCAGGTGGGCGGGGTGATGGATGAGGAGGATGGGGATCCTTTTTCGGTGGGTGGTGGATCGGGTGTGGGTGGGGGTGGGTTGGAGGTGACTTCGGATGCGGCGGTGAAGGCGTTGCAGGAGTTTTACTCGAAGCTGGATTTGACGCGGGAGGATCTGGAGAAGGCGTGGTTGGCGCGGGGGTTGACTCCGCACACTTTGCGGGTGAATGGGGTGCGGTCTTCGCGGCGGGAGAATCTGGGGGTGATCCAGGGTTTGATGTCGCGGTATCCGGCGGCGGCATTGATTCGGGCGGGTTTGTGTGTGCGGGGGACGGACTGGCTGGAGTCGGATTCGGAGGCGGGGGTGGTGTCGGTGAATGGGGTGCGTCCGAATGAGCGGATGTATGGGAAGGGTTTGGTGGGGAAGGTGAAGTTGGAGGGTGGGCGTGAGGTGGCGAGGTATGACTGGACGTTTCCGTTGTTGATTCCGTATTGGCGTCCGGAGGTGGCTGTGAATGGCGGTGGATCGTCGGGTCGGGGTGGGGTGCGTCCGCCGGTGGCGGTGGTGACGGAGGGGGAGTTGAAGGGGATGGCTTTGTGGCAGACGTATGCGGATTGGCGGAGTTTTTTGAAGGCGCCGGTGTCGCCGCCGGTGGATCGGCTGATGAGGTTGCGGGCGCACAAGGATTTTGCGCAGGGGCAGTCGGGTGCGTGTTGGATGGCGCCGCAGGGGTGCCGGAGTTTGTTGGTGGCGGCGTTCCCGGGGATTGCCTGGGTGAAGCAAAGTTCGACGGCGTGGGATGTGAGGTTTCAGTTGGATGGGTGGCTGCGGGGGAACCGGGTGCGGACGGTGGTGGTGTGTTTTGATAATGAGGATAAGTCGCACAAGGCACCGGAGGCGCGGCACAATGCGTTGGTGAATGCGTTGTACCTGGCGAGTGATTTGACGGTGCAGGGTTTTGACGGGCGGTTTTGCCAGATCGATGCGCGGTGGCGTGATGCCGCGGGGAAGGCGGATTTTGACGGGGTGTTGGCGCAGATGATCCATGGGGCGGGGGATCGGCGGGCGTTGAAGGGTGCGGCGGCGAGTGAGGAATTTCACGAGGAGGCATGGCGGGCGAGCGCGGCAGCGGCAGCGGCTGGTGGTGAAGTCGGCGAGGGGGTGGATGGAGGTGTCGGCCCGGGTGGATGGGTGGGTCCGGAGGATGGGGTGGATGGTGCCTGGCAATGAGCAGAACGGGCATAAAAATCTCGGTTACGAATTTTCAACGAAAGGAATTTTATGGGTGTAAATGATGAGGATCAGGTTCCGGGGGCGGAGGTGGAGGTGGGCGGGGTTCCGGCGGTGGTGGTGGGTGATTGGGAGTTGGCGGTGCATGAGGAGTGGTTGGCGCGGCACCAGGCGGGTGCGCGGCTGGAGATGTCGCGGTGGTTTGAGCGGTTTGTGAGTTTCCAGTCGGCGGAGCGTCCGGTGGGGGCGATGGATGGTGCGGTGTCGCGGAAGGGGAAGTCGGGGAAGGGTGGTGATGGGCGTGGGGCGCGTCCGGCTGCGGCTGCGTCTTCTGGTGGTGGTGGCCTGGCGCGGGATGAGGGGTCGTTGCCGGGTGAGGTGGTGTGGGAGAGGGTGGGGCGGGATTGGCGGTTGTTGGTGCCGTACGCGGCGTTGATGAAGTTTGAGGAGTTGGGGTATGAGCGGTTGATGCCGGCGGTGGATGGGAGGAAGGAGCGGGCGATCGGGATGCGGCTGCACCGGATTGCGCGGGATGTGCGGGAGAAGCCGACGGCGGTGATGGGTGAGCCGTCGGCGGGTTTTCTGACGTGGTTGGGGACGGAGTATATGGGGCTGGGGTCGTGTCATTATCAGTTGGTGCCGCCGCGTTCGAATGCGGCGTTGGCGGATAAGAATCCGGATGGGAACTGGCATGAGAATTGGGCGTGGCGGAGTGAGCAGTGTGTGTTGGCGGGGGATGCGGATGGGGCGTGGGCGTGTGCGATGGTGTTGAAGGGTCGTCCGGTGGCGTTTACGGATTGCATTTTGAAGCCGTTGTATTCGTTGAAGAAGCAGGGGGAGGTGTTGCAGAAGGTGTTGGAGGTGAAGGCGCGGACGCGGCAGTGGGTGGTGGAGTTGCCGGGGACGGCGCTGGCGACGGCGACGCGGTTGCGGGAGTATTTGTTGACGTATGCGAATGTGTCGATGGAGATCGGGCAGGAGGAGGTGGATCGGCTGGTGGCGGACTGGAACCATGTGTGGAACCGGGTGTCGGTGAAGGAGTTGAATGCGTATGGGTGGAGTCCTGAGGCGCGGGCATTTGTGGCGGCGGACTGTATGATTTCGGAGGTGCCGGAGATGAATCATGAGACGGGGGTGGCGTCGCCGGTGGTGTTGCCGAATTCGATGCGGGAGCATGGGTATTACCGGTTGGGGTCGGGGAAGTGGAAGTTGGGGCGGAAGGATGTGGAGGGGAAGCCGTTCATGATGTCGAAGGAGTCGTATGCGCCGCGGTTTCATCCGGAGGTGGAGGTGAAGAAGGGTGAGGTGATGGAGTTGGTGCAGGGGTTGAGGGAGCGGTTGTATATGACGATGGGTGGGTTTAACGGGCATTTGGTGTTGGGATCGACGCTGGCGTATTTTGCGGGGGATGAGGTGTTTGAGAAGTACCGTGGTTTTCCGGGGGTGTTTTTGCATGGGTTGCCCGGGCAGGGGAAGACAACGGTGGCGATGTGGATGGTGCGGATTTTCGGGATGCGGCAGGACCAGGGGACGACGTTGGAGGGGAGTTCAAATGCGGGGGTGCAGGTGTTGTGTCAGCAGTTGCGGAACATTCCGTTGTGGATTGAGGAGTTTCAGAATACGACGCGGAAGGAGTTGGAGTCGGTATTGAAGGGTTTGTTTGGGCGGGAGTCGCTGGCGAAGGTGTTGGAGAATGGGCCGCGGAAGCCGCAGACGTCGGCGATCGTGACGGGGAACAGTACATCGAGTGACCAGGCGGTGCGGACGCGGTTCATGCATGTGATGGTGGATAAGAGTTCGCGGTTGCCGCGGGTGGGTGGGGGGTTGAGTGAGGAGGAGTGTCGGGCGGCGCAGCAGGAGAATTTTGACTGGCTGGATGCGCACAAGGATGAGTTTTGGAAGGTGGGCCGGTGGGTGTTGGGGAACCGGGCGAAGTATGTGGCGGCGTTGATGAAGCGGCTGGAGGATTGGATGGAGTGGGAGGGGTCGCGGGTGACGGAGCGGCGGGCGCAGTTTATTTACGGGCTGGCGTGGGCGGGGATGAGGGCATTGGAGGATGTGCTGGGTTTGAAGCGTGGGGGTGAGATGTCGAATCCGTGGGATCGGGAGTCGGCCTTTATGTTGCACATGGTGATGGAGGCGAGGGGGTCGGTGGTGTCGGCGGCGAGTCATGGGGATTTGTCGCACTGGCTGGATTTGTTGGTGTCGGCGTTAACGAGTGGGTTTTTGGGGAGTACGCGGGGTGAGTTGCGGCGGTATTTCCATGCGAAGGTGGTGGGGGTGGAGTCGGCGCCGCCGGGGGTGGGTGAGGAGTCGGCGCAGGCGTTGAAGTACAGTGGGCAGACGTGGAAGGTGTATCATTTGATGGTGAATCCGGATGTGTATTCGGAGTTGCAGCGGTATGCGCGGCAGTCGGGGGAGAAGGCGTTGTTGAGGAAGCAGGATTTGCGGGAGCACATGACGACGCAGCCGTGGCATGTGAGGCCGCCGACGCCGGATTATAAGCAGCGGTTTGCGGGTGAGCCGGCGCGGCCGTGGATCATCGCGTTGGATTTGTTGGCGGTGTATGGGTACACGCAGGTATCGGATGAGGAGTATCAGGCGTGGAAGGAGCCTGGGTCTGGGGGGTCGGATCCGAGGCGGGGTGCGTTGTACGGGCTGGTGGATTTGTTGGAGGCGGTGGCGGATGAGGCGGAGCAGTGATGGGGTGGCGGTAGCTGGGTGGAAATGAATCGTCAGAAGAGAGATAAAAGACTAAGTAATGTTCCACGTGGAACATTGGGTGGGTGGAGGATCAAGGCATGAGGGCAAATATGAACGGGTGGGGGGTTGAATGAGTGTGGTGAGTGCGTGGTTGAGGCCGGCGACGGAGGCTGGGAAGGGGACGAGCACGGCTGGGGTGGATGAGTTTGAGGTGCGGTCGATGACGTTGGCGTTGTCGTGGGGGTCGAAGGCGGGGACGTGTGCGTTGGAGTTGGTGGCGGACAGTTTGTCGGTGGGTGGGTCGGTGCATGATGCGCCGAATCCGTTTATTCCGGGGGCGTATGCGTTGTTGGAGATCCGGGGCAGTGGGGGTGGGGTGATTCACCGGGTGCATGGGTTGGTGACGCGGTATTCGGGGGTGGATTCGGAGGGTGGGCGGGTGATGTCGGTGGAGGTGGAGGATTTGAGGCGGTGGTTGGGGGCGGATGTGGTGATGGGGGCGTATAATATCCGGGATGATCGGATGGTGCCGGATGTGGGGAGTGGGACGGTGATCCGGCGTCGGCAGTATCGGCATTTGTTGTCGGGGAATGCGGCGTCGGGGGTGTGGACGGAGAGTTTTGTGCCGATGACGGCGCGGGAGATCATTGAGGATGTGTTGTTGGGGCCGGGGGTGACTTCGGCGTGGAGGCTGGCGGGGCCGGTGTATCATGCGGGGTTGAATGTGACGCCTGGGCCGATGGACTGGCAGGGTGGGGTGACGTTGGCGGCGGCGTTGACGCAGGTGACGGAGGCGCGTGGGTTGGTGTTTACGTTGGACAGCGGGCCTGGGGTGCCGGCGTATCGGTTGAGGTGGGGTCGGCTGGGGGTGGTGACGGTGGGTGAGCCGCAGGTGCCGTGGTTGTCGGCGCCGGAGCGGATCTCGGGTGGGTTGTCGGTGGCTCCGGGGGCGAATGGGGTGAGGTATGGGCAGGCGTTGTCGGAGGTGGCGGACCGGGTGGCGGTGGTGGGGGATCGGAATTTGTATCAGGTGTTGAATCTGGGGTTGGTGGCGGATTGGGCGGGTGGGTGGGAGGTGTTTTGGGATGAGATGCGGTGGCGGATGTGGGTGTACTGGAATGTGGAGTATGCGGCTGGTCGGACGTATGCGCAGGCGGTGTTGGATAATCCTGCGGATGTGGAGAATTTGATTGGGTGGCAGGGTGCAGTGGTGGCGGCTGGGACGATCACGGTGGGTCAGTTTGTGAGGTATTTGCAGGGGAATCCGGCGCGGGTGTATCGGTGGCCGGATGGTGGGTCGGGGACGGCGGTGTGGCAGAATTTCTATGATGGGGCGTTGTTGGGTCAGGTGTCGCGGATGGATCTGCCGGTGGTGGGGTATTTGAGGAATGTGTTGTATCGGGCGTATCGGTTGCCGGCGGTGGTGCGTGGGCGGGCGAGGGCGTCGTGGGAGGTGATGGATGCGCAGTTGACGGCGGTGGATCATGATGCGTCGGGGGTGATGACGGCGATCGGGGCTGGGTCGGATGGGCGTGGGTATGTGATTGCGCGTGGTTTTTCGGTGGGGGCGGAGGCGTTTCGGGTGTTGAACCCGGATCGGTTTCATCCTGGGAGGTGGGCGGCGACGCAGTTGGAGTGGACGCCGGTGGGGTTCCAGATTGACCGGACGGGTGTGCCCGGGAATGAGAAGGTGATGTTGGATCATCCGGCGATCAACGGGGGGCAGATTTATGCGCATCTGGATGGGTATGGGTTTTTGAATGCGCCGGCGGTGGTGAGTGGGGTGGAGGTGCGGGCGAGTCTGGTGTTGGCGGGGGAGCGGTATGTGAGGGAGTCGGGAAGTGGGTCGCCGTTGCAGATGGCGCCGGTGACGGCGGCTGGGTTGCACCGGGAGTTTGTGGTGGAGGCGTCGGGCGGGGTGGGGGTGGAGATTGCGTATGCGGATGGGACGACGGCGGATGGGCGGGCGGAGGAGTTGGCGGCGGGGGTGTTGCAGTTGCAGATGGTGCAGGCGTATGGGAGTCAGACGCGGTTGTTGTATGAGGATTCGATCGGGACGCGATTGAACGGGGTGGTGAACCGGGTGGTGGTGGAGGTGTCGCCGTCGGGGGTGAAGGAGACGGTGGACATGGTGTCGGACCGGAGGTCGGGTGCGTTTGTGCCGGAGCGGGATGCGGATCGGGCGTTGCAGTTGGCGCGGGTGTTTCCAGGGCAGGAGGAGTTGCGGGCGGAGTTGCGGGCGAATCGGGCGTTGTTGCGGGGGATGCAGAGGGATCCGGACTGGGTGAAGTCGTTGGCGGCGGCGTTTCGGTCGAATTTCGGGGGTGCGGATGGGGCGGTGACGGCGATGGTGCGTGGTCCGGCGGGGTTGGTGGATGCGGGGACGCCAGTATGGCGGGCGCCGATGGCTACGGTGGGTCGCCTGGGTGCGGGGGTGACGTCCGGGGAATCGGTGTTGGCGGGGGTGACGGTGCGGCATCATGAGCGGTTGTGGGTGACGGATGACCCGGTGCAGGTGGCAGTAGTGGCGGCGGGGGTGGCACATGCGCGGGTGCGGGGCGCGGTGGCGGTGGGCGATGGATTGATGCAGGCGGCGGGGCAGACGTACCTGGTGAAGCAGGCGGGGACCGGGAAAAGCGTAGCGGTGGCGCGCCGGGCGGTGGGTGCGGGTGAGACGAAGGTGATCGAGGTGTTGCTGGGTGGCGGCGCCGGGGTGGTGGGCGGCGGCGGGGCATCGGTGTGGGTGTGAGGGGAAGTGTGAATGGTGAAGGGTGAAGGGTGAAGGGTGAAGGATGAAGGCGGGGAATGGGGGAAGGGCTGGGGTGAGGTATCGGCCGCATAGGGGTGGATGGCGGTACCGGCCGGGGCCGAGTCCAAGTCCGAGGAGGAGTGGGGTGGCTGTTGCTGGGCCGGTGGTTGAGCATATAGGTGGGCCCATAGGTGGGGCTGGAGCTGGATCTGGGGCTGGGGATCGGGCAGGCGGTGAGGTGGTGGTGACTTGTGATGCGAGTGTGGATGGGTCGGGTGCGGGTGGTTGGGCGGCGGAGATTTGTGATGGGTCCGGGGTGAAGTTGGTGGGTGGGCGGATGTTGAATTGTCGGGCGAGTGACATGGCGGAGTTGTTTGGGGTGGTGCGGGCATTGGCGAGTGTGCCTGGGCGGCGGCGGGTATTGATGCGGGTGGACGCATTGAGTGTGGTGTCGATCTGGGAGCGCGCACGGGGATGGAGCGGGGAGTGGGTGGCGCGAGGCGGATTGGCGCGGGAGCGGGGCGGGTTTCTGAAGGCGGAGTTGTGGCATTGGATGGGGGTGCACCGGGTGACGATGGAGCACGTGAAGGGGCACGCAGGGGATGCGGCGAATCAAAGGGTGCACCGGGTGGCGAATCAGATTCGGAAGGTGGGGCTGGGTGGCTCGGGTGCGGTGAGCTGATGGGGTTTGGAGCGGGTCGTCCGGATAAAAAACGGTCGTTTTTTGGCGGCTCTTTTTTTGTGAGATGTGAGATACCAAATCCATATCATTTTGATATTGACGAACGGGAGTGAGTGTGTTTTGTTTTAGGAAATCACGGTGGGAATGTCGGAATTGCGGGATCGGAAAATTCAATCAAGGAACTTTTTTATGGGTATAGGAAATGAAGTGGGTGAGTGGGGTGCGGATCTGGATCGGCTGAGGGTGAACCTGGAGTTGATCCGGAAATCGCTGGCGGCGATTGAAGGTGGTGACTTTGGCCATGGCGTCGGGGTGGGCGGTTTTAATCGGCGGCAGTGGATGGCGGTGCGGATCCGGCGGTGTATTGGAAGCGGGATGGGGATTCGGGCAACGGCGCGGGCGTTGGAGGTGGATGAGGATTTTGTGGAGGGTGAGTGGCGGCAGTGGATGGCGGGTGTATCGGAGGAGTCGGGTGCCTGGCGTGGGTATGTGAACCAGGTGGTAAAGGCTGCGCTGGCAAAAGGATCAACGGCCCTGGAGGTGTCGGACAAGTACGGGGTGTCGATGGAGAAGGCGCTGGCGATCCAGAAGGGGCTGAAAAAGGTGGGTGAATTGGCTGGTGGATCGGCGGGTTCGCGAGTGGCTGGGAAGCGGGGTGGGGCTGGCGCGGCTGGTGGCTCGGGGCCGGGTTGGGGTGGGCAGCTGGCGGTATTGTTGGCTGGGGGTGGGGTATGACGCCTTTTCCCAAGTACGCCGGTGGGTGTGCCTCGCGGTTTGTGGCGGACGCCTATCTCCGGGTAGCGCGGGAGGCGTGGGAGCAGCAGGCGTTGGATAATGCGCTGGAGAATCTGGGCTGCTGGACGGAGATGTCGGGCGGGTTGGAGCCGTGCCTGGTGGCTTTCCGGCAGGATGCGCGGACGGTGCGTCTGGGTGACCTGAGCACGATCAATGATTCGGGGTCTCTGGAGGGCTATCTGTATAAGCTGAATGATCTCTGGAGCGGCAATCGATCGGAGTTGCGTCCGTTCCTGGACTATGAGCGCAGGCGGAAGGTGGTGTTTCTGCGTCGCGGTCTGGTGCTGTACTGCAAGCTGGCATTGGAGGTGTTGGAGTATCGGGAGGTGAACGGGATCGAGGCGGGTCCGGTGATGGATCCGAACTATGGCGAGTCGGATCACGTGGCTGACTGTGAAGAATGCTGTTCCGGGCCGAGTGAAGAATCCCCGCTGGATCCCCTCAGCGTCTCTGCGCCTCTGCGGGAAAAACAAACAGGATAAACCTATGGCAATCGAACCAAACACAACTGGGGTGTTGATACCCGTCCGGTGGCGTAAAATCTATGTCGCTTCCTCGTGGAGAAACGCGATTCAACCAGAGGTGGTCATTACGCTTCGTCTGGACGGGCATGTGGTCTACGACTTCAAAAATCCAAGGAAGGGTTATTCCGGTTTCTCTTGGTCGGAGATAGATCCGAAATGGAAGGAGTGGTCGGCGAGTCAGTATGTCGCGGCCTTAGATCACCCAAAAGCGAAGCATGGTTTTGCCTCTGATTTCAACGCGATGAAGTGGGCGGATGTGTGTGTGCTGGTTTTGCCGTGTGGCCGTTCGGCGCATTTGGAGCTTGGGTGGATGGCTGGCGCAGGAAAGCAGACGATGATTTTGACGCGAGACGGGGAGGAACCGGAGCTAATGGCCAAGATGGCAGACCATATCTGCACATCGCTGGATGAGGTGCGAAAAATTCTGGCTGGATGATCTCAGCGTCTCTGCGCCTCTGCGGGAAAAAACGGAATAAAACCTATGGCAACTTATGAGATTGGTTCAGGTGAGACGGTTGAGTTGGCGGAAATACTGACCCGCGGGGTGCCGTTCATCATGGACACATGGCACCCGAAGGTGGAGGGAATGCCGACGTATTACTTTACGGTGCGGCAGTATGACTCGCAGTGGAATGAATTGGAGAGGCACCCGTTTAGCTTCCTCGCGAACAATACGCGGACGCGGATCAGCCTGGATCCGGTGGAGGGTGGTTCTGGGATCCGGATTGGGGATTCGTTCTGCGCCTTCATTGAGGTGATTGATCCCGGGCCTTTGGTGCCGGTGCCGGAGGCGGGGACGGTGGGAGCAATGGCTTTCGTGGCGTTGGCCACGATTTGGTCGGTGATCGGTAAACGTAAGAAAACGAAGAAATGAAAACATCACGTATTGGTATGAGTATGGTAACACTGGTGCTCGGGCTGGCGATGTTGCTGGCTTCGGCGAAGGCCCAGGTAAACTACATCCAGTTGAAGAACCCGTCTTTTGAGGCGGGTACAACGAACTGGATTTTCGGGAAGTACGCCTCGTTGGTTACGGCTGGGGCGTTGTCGTATAGCGGAACGAACTCGGTGGCGATTGGTGCGGCGAACAGGATATCGCAGAGGAATGTGCCGTCTCCGCTGGGGGTGACCAACTGTGTGGTTTATCACTTCCGGGCGATTCATGGGGCGACGGAGCGGATTGCGATCTTGCAGGCGAGCCAGCCGTATCCGGGGACGAACCGGGCTGAGATCCGGCAGCGGGTGAGCAACCAGGGTTGGCATCCACTGGTGTTGAAGTGGTGCTGGACGAATGGTCCGGCGAAGGTGGATGTGTTTGCTGGAGGGGACTGTGTCGCGTTTGATCAGTGAGGGTGGCTGACGGGTGAAGAAAACCAATTGATAAATAATATGAATAAGCAACAAAGAGACTATATCGCCAGCCGGATTAAAGACATTGCCAAGGGCAAAAAGTTTGAATGCGAATGCGAGAAGCCAAGCCTTGGAAAACATGTCCGTCGCGCCATCGCGTCCGGCAAAGCCAAAATGAAACCATCGGGTGAAATCATCGCCTTGTTTCAGAAACGAATCATCGAACAATCCGACTCCTACCGTGGCTTGGATTTCTCTCTTGAGGGGCTATTTGAGGAGCCTCAGTCTTACAAGGACGCAATGGAGGAGTTGAAATCGGAGCAGAGAAAGCATGCGGACGCCAACGCATTGGTGCATCAGTACGCTCAATCGCTGATTGATGCGGTTGAACTTGGTAAGTATGAGGATGGCGCGGAGCCGATCAGGCCGATGGAAGCCTATGCGCCGAAGGCCCCGGTGAAAGCAACAAAGGCGCGATAAATCATCTACGCCGGACATGGGCATTCCCCTTGTCCGGTGTGGATCCGGCCGGCCAATGGGATATGAAAGAACGACCAATCCTCTTCAGTGGTGAGATGGTGAAAGCCATTTTGGCCGGCCGGAAATGGCAGACGCGGCGAGTGGGAAGCATCCAGATGGACGAGGCCACTGAACTCGGCGTGGAATACTCGAAGCATGCCACCAAGGGCCTGGTGGCCGTGGCCAGCTACCGTGCCTATCCCGGCCGTGGTAGCGCACGGCACGGCTTGTGTGAATGTCCCTATGGAGTGCCTGGCGACCGGTTGTGGGTGAAGGAAACGTTTCAGGAAGTTCTACATGAGCGTTGGGTGCGGCAATGGAGGTACCGTGCCACGGACGCGAAGGGGGTGGGTCCGTGGAAGCCGTCGATCTTTATGCCGCGGCAGGCAAGTCGGATCACGCTAGAAATCACCAACCTAAGAGTGGAGCGGCTGAAAGAGATCAGCAACGTGGATTGTTTGGCTGAGGGGATGCCGGCGGACACGACGAAGGGGAATAAGACGTGGTATTCGGACTTGTGGGAGGAGATCCACGGGAAGGGATCTTGGGCCGCAAATCCCTGGGTCTGGGTGGTGGAATTCCAGATGGTGGCACAGGGAGAATCGGTCCGTTCACATCTCTGCGCCTCTGCGTCTCTGCGGGAGAAAACTGCCCGGGAAAACCGGAACCCGGAAAATTATCCCGCAGAGGCGCAGAGACGCAGAGGGGGAAAGACGCTGGCTGGTTGCTTGGCCGAACATGGTTTAGCCGCGGTAAATGGTAGAACGAAAGGAATGTTTATGGGGTGGAAGAATATTAAGACGAAGTATCGGATTGAGCATCTGGTTCACATGGAGGGGGATCAATTGCTCATTGGGAGTCAGTATTGCTTGAGGCTCATGGTCGTGGCCGCGGATGGGAAGGTGTCTTGGGGTGATGACACGCTTGGCCGTGAAAATGTCGATCTTCAGAGGTACTACCGGGAGTTGAGTGCCGACCCGAGCCAGGTGGTGGAATTGTTAAAGGCGACGGACTCGTTTGAGGTGTCCATCCCGTTGTGGTTTTTTGATCGGGCTACGCTGACGGTGAAGGCCACGTTCTGTGAGGCATTGGGTTGGCCGAATATGACTCATTGTGGGCGGTTGATTCGGTATGATTTCTTCACTTCGGAGGCGGCGGCGATAAGTCATGCGAAAGTGAAGCTCATGGAGTTGGTAAAAGCCCGCAAGGAAGAGGTGAAGAGGTGTTCGGCGGCGTTGGAGGAGAGCCGGTTTCGATTGTTGGATGCGATTGAGGCGATGGTCAACGTGGCGACTCAACATGGGGAAGGTTCGGAAAGAGCATCGAACGGTTAGAAATTTATGAAAAGACTATCTAATAACGACAAGAGCCTTGGGCCGGTGACAATTGGTGCGTGGAATAAAACGATCTCGGTTTACCTGTCCGGCGGGGACGACGAAGATCCTGAGAGCTACATGTTGGTGGGTGGGTTTGGACGAGCAGTAAGGCTTCGTATTTGGAATTGGCTGTGTCCACCCTGGCGTGAGAAATGGGTCGAGTGCAACTGGGACGCTGAGACGGTGAATCGGCTTGGACGATCCGGGTACTGGGTGATTCATCCGAAACAATTTGGTTTTAGCCTGTCGGACATGGGAAACGGATACGATTTCCTTCAGGTGTTCTTTGGTCCACAGACTCACGACAGCTCGACGCACAAGATCTGGTCAAAGCATCTGCCGTGGAAGCAATGGGACCATGCGAGGAGCAGCCTATACACCCCAACGGGCGACCACTTTTACACCGAGCCTCGGGGCGCAGGCTTTGGAGAGTACTTCGGGAAAATGGAAGAGTGTCCCAAAGCCCACTTTGCATTCGATGACTACGACGGTGCGCGAATCGTGGCGACCTGCTGCATGGAGGAGCGCGAGTGGCGCAAAGGATCGGGATGGTTCCGATGGCTTCGCTGGTTTTCTGCTCCGAAAATCGTCCGCAGTTTAGGCTTTACGTTCAGCGCGGAAGTCGGTCCGGAGAAAGGCTCGTGGAAGGGCGGAACAATCGGACACGGGATTGACATGCTGCCAGGAGAATCGCCAAAGGAATCGTTTCAACGCTACTGCGCGAAAACCCACGAGCGAAAGGGTCGGAAATACAGTCTGCGATTCATTGGTCCGTGTGCGCCGCCTGCACCGATGGCGAGTGCTACGGCAAATAGTACCAATGCCGAGGTCGCTGGCGATTCGTTCGAACAAAACCTATGAACACACCAGAAGCTCAATCGACCCGCCTCGTGGGCGTCAGCGTCTTGTTGGGCCGTTACCGGCGTGCGGTGAAGTCTCTCGAAAAACTGAAAGCAAAACACTTTTACCACGGGACTCCGGTGACAGTGAACTGCCCGCGCTACAAAGGTCCGGGCGTGGCGGTGACAGATGGAACCTGCTGGCCGGATCATGTAGCGGTCAGTCTTCCGAACGGAAACACGTGGCGATATCCACTCGAAGCGGTTCGGCCCGACGAAAAGGTCGGCGACTTGGCTGACCAAAATGAAAGTAAACCATGAATGCAGCAACAGATCCAGACAACCAAGATGTGTCTCCGAAGCCTGCCGTGAATCCGCATTCGCTGCGCCGTCTGGTTCGGCGAATCTTTCCTGCGCCATGGATGGCGCTGATGATTCTAGGCTCGATTGTTATGTGCGTTTTGCAAGGCAACTATTTGGCGGCGTGGTGGGCCTTCATAGCTGGCTTGGGGTGTCTGGGTAGTAACCAGGATTCTCCGGCCAACATAACTGATCGCAATCCGAAAATGAAATGCCCGCACTGCAACTCTGAGCTTCTGTGGAGTGACGACCGTGGCGCGCATTGCGATGGCTGCGACGAATTCAACAATGAAACTGACTCTCAAGCGCCCAGCGCTCCGCCCGGTGGTTCGGTGGATGGGTGCGACCACTGCGACACCTTCGGGGGATTAAAGACGTATGCGAATCAGGCGCGCCTGCCGCTTAATGGAAATGTGGTGTGCGTGGACTGGTGTATCCACGGAATAGTAGCCGCCCTCAATGCGGGTGGTGTCCAAACATCGGCGTGCTGTTGTGGTCACGGAAGGGTGCTGGGGAGGATAGATCTGGCTGACGGGAGAATCCTGCGAATTGAGAATCCGCTGAGCGAAAAGCTCGGCGGCGCGGCAAACGCCAATGAATCATGAATACTCCGGAAACCAAAAAGGAAAAATATGGATGCTGAATGTCAGAAATGCGGGGATGGCTACGCGGTGCGTGAGAACTGTGAGCCGACTCCATTCTGTGATGAGTGTGCGCACGGAGAGGTGGAGCGACTGTCTGAGCTGGTGGAAAGGCTTGGGAATGCTCTCCGAGAGCAAAACAATCGATGGGGACTCTACGGTAAAGAGAGTCAACAGGCCCTTGAAGCATTCGAGGAACTGAAGGCGTCCGCAGCGCTGCCGCTTGCGAATGGTTCCGAGACATCGTGGAGAGACATGAAAACGGCGCCGATGGATGCGACATGGGTGGAGGTAATGATGAAAAACGGTGGGGTGGTCAGGGCGCACTGGGCGGAAGGCGGCGGAGAGGAGCAGCCGCCCTTTCGCGGCTGGTTCGTGGACGCCGGTAGCTTTTTTCGAGAAATAGACCGCCCGGTGGCATGGAAGCCGATTTCTTCTAACGAAAAGGAAACTAAACCATGAGTAGCACACAAGACCCAACCACATCGCCGACATTGCCGCCTCGTTCTCCTGAGTGGGTGCCTTGGGAGCATGACCAGTGTGGTCATTGCGGCGGGGACGCGGTGATACTCACGCCGGCCCCCGGGGGCTACGCCTATGACGGAGATGCCGCACGGTGCATCAAATGCGGAATGCCTGGCAGCATCTGCTGCGATTCGGAATCGCCGGCCGTAATAATGTGGCACGATGAGCCTGACTGCGATTGTGAATGGTGTCAGGCGAACGTGAAAGATCAGCGATGACGCCAATGAAACCCGAGACTCTGGACGCACAGGCGGAAGGCGGTTCGATGCATCACCTGGTTAGGCAGGCGGATCCGCCTTGTTCGGCTGTTCTTTGTTGGGCACGGCACACGATCATGGATGGTAAGGTGGTCACATACTCGACCAGCTTCGAGGGGGACGGAGAATTCCCGCACGGAAAAGACGCGACTGGATACTTTGAAATCAGCGCATCACGAAACTGCGTAATGGTGCATCGGGCCACGATAAAAAGCGGCTGCCAACTAGAAACCTTCAAGGCCGCAATCGAAATCGCCAATCGAATGCACTGCGAGTTGTCTGCGTGCAATGGTCGGCCTGAATGGAGTCAGCCGAACGACGCGCTCTGCCGCCCCGCCGACAGCGATGCCGGAGCGCAGAATGGACGATCGAAATGAATACGACTATCGAACGGACAGCGGGGGCGGGGTTGGCAGCAGCAACTGGTTCTGTGTTCCTGCATGAGGGCAAAGAGTTCCGATTTAACGACCTTGTGTGTATCGAGATGCTGATTGGAGTGCCCGACGAAAAACGCACTGGACGGCTGGTGCAAGTCCGCAAGGGCTGCGGTCAATTCGGGTCATGCCTCTTTCTGGTGAGGCGGCGTGATGGCTCTCTGGCAGCGTTTGAAAATGCCATGATCCGGCACGCCAACGATAAGCGATTTGAGGACGCCTTTTATCGCTCCAACGGCAAGCAACCTCCTGTGATACCAGACCAACCCGTAAACGCCGCAGACTCGGAAACTAAATGCTACACCATCGCTGGAAAATGGAATGAGACCGGATTCATCGTTGAGAATCCGTCGCAACCCCAAACGCCGGGCGCGTTCGCGATAACGGTCTGTACACCGAACAAGTGATTGAACCTTCCGGAGTTTGTAAAGAACGGGACGATTACGGAAAATATTGATAGAAAGAGAAATCCTCACTTCAGGCCAAAGAATTTCCAGTTTAATGGTGACATCTGTGAGTTGCCTAACGCTGTAGCTGACCGATGCGAAGGTCAGAGAACTTAATAAACACCAAACGCGGGACCGGCGCATTCGGTCCAGCACCTTGTTAGGCATGAAAACATTTGTTGAACTACAAGAACGTGAAATCGAATCGGCTCGATCCAAGCATCGTCCAATTAACTCAGCCCATGAGGGCTACAGTGTCATTTTGGAAGAGCTCGATGAATTTTGGGAGGAGGTCCGCAAGAAGCGGTCACTTCGGAGTCCTGACAAAATGGTCGCGGAACTCGTACAAATTGCAGCAATGGCGCAGCGCACTGCTGAAGATGTTATGATGAAGAAACCCGGTTGTGCCTTGTGTGACCGTGGTGACGGTCGGTTGGGTCATTCCGACGAGTGCCAGAAGTCGCCTAACATCCAAGCTCTGCCAGAGGCAGGGCGCAACCAAGCTCCGACTTTATGACCGACTCCACCGCCCTGACTCTTGGCAGCAGCGCCTTGTTAGCCCCCGTTCTCGATGCCTGCTGTGGCTCGAAAATGTTCTGGTTCGACCGGCAGGATAGCCGCGCCGTGTTCGTGGACAAACGCCGCGAGACTCATGCTCTTCCTGACGTGAGCAGTGCGGGCGGTGTCCGCACTCTCGAAATCAATCCCGACATCGTGGCGGACTTCACAGAACTGCCGTTCCCTGCCGATCACTTCGCAATGGTGGTGTTTGATCCTCCGCACCTTGTCCGCGCTGGCAAGAAAGGCTGGCAGGCCAAAAAATACGGAAAGCTAGAAGGCGATTGGCGCGATATGATCCGCCGGGGATTCGCTGAGTGCTTCCGCGTGCTCAAGCCAGAGGGGACGCTGATCTTCAAATGGAACGAGCATGAGGTGCCAGTGTCGCAAATCCTCGCTCTGACTCCAGAGCGGCCGCTCATCGGTCAGCGCTGTGGGAAGACTGCGAAAACCCATTGGCTCGTTTTCATGAAAGGCTCCGCAGTTGGGGCTAACGACAAGGTGAGCTACCACGCCGACAACGCGGGTGGAGCGCACGGAAAGGATACGAATGGCAAATGACTCTCAATCGGAAAGCGGGGGCGTGGTTAGCTCGACCTCTTTGTTAGGTGGCAAGCCAGGAACTTCACTCTTGCTCCCGAACGATACGAAAATCCGCTTCTGCAACGCCTTCGATGCAATCAAGGCGCATGTGGTTCTGTGCAAAGAATGCGACATATATCTCCGCTGGGGAGACGGCGACCTGTGCGGTGTCGGCAAAGCTAACATCGCGCAAGAACTGTGCTACACGGATACGAGCCTCGAACTGCCACCTAACAAGTGATTGAACCCCCGGGGGTTTGTGGGGGAAAACTTTTGGGATGGCTATTGGATACCTATGAATCGGGTTTTTAATCACGGAGAATCAGTCTGTTCACATCTCTGCGCCTCCGCGCCTCTGCGGGAGAAATCTCCCCGGGAATGCCCGATCCCTGAAAATGATCCCGCAGAGGCGCAGAGACGCAGAGGGTGTCAGGTGCGTCGCTCAACGCTGGCTAGCTGTTTTGCTGACATTGCCGCCTCGTTCGATAGTGAAACTGCTTAAGGCCGAATCTGGCGCGCCAAAGTTATGAGTGAGAATCAATTAGATGCCGGGGTGGTCGGGGAGGCGATTGGGTTGTTGGATATCCAGGGGAAGGAGATTCGGGAGGGGGATGTGGTGTTGGTGTACCGGCTGGAGTTTGAGGTGTTGGAGGTATTGGATCCCGGGGGCGATGAAGTGGCCGGCATCGTGGAGTTGGATATGGATCGGCCACGGCCGGTGGAGGATGTGCCGCGGATGCGGTGTCGGGTGGAGTGGGATTCCTTTCACCTTCGGTGGAGCGGGCGGGTGTTGGAGATGATTTGCCGGGATTGGAGTCCGATGGGGAGTGTGGCGATGGGCGGTAGGAACTATGCGTTTGAGGTGGTGGAGGAGAAAGCGATAGCAAGACGATGAAGAGTAAGATTTACACATGTACTGTTTTTGGTGGCCATTGGCCGGCTGGATCGGCCGCGATAGTCACCGCTGCATCCCCGGATGAGGCGGCTCGGATGCTCAACTCGGAGCTTCAATTGCGGGGTCTTCCAGGTGATGCGAAGCCTGAAGATATGACTCCGTATCCGGACATCGATACGCCTGGGTGCCGCATCCTTTGTGATGGGGATTACTAGGTTTCCCTGTCCTGGTGGATATCTCTGCGTCTCTGCGTCTCTGCGGGATCATTGTCCGGGTTCCGGTTTTCCCGACCAGATTTCTCCCGCAGAGGCGCAGAGGCGCAGAGGTTGGAGACGGGGACTCTGGGTTCCTGGGGTCATCGGATATCCAGGGGAGGGGTGAAGGTGGAGGGCTGGGGTGTGGTCTGTGTCGTGGAATGGGTTGAGTTTTTGGGGTGGTAAGGGCACAAGAGGGATGAATATGGCGGATGTGAACAGGTGGGTGGGTGGAAAGGGTGGGTTGGGGGTATGACGTTTGAACGGGTCACGGAGGTGGTGGCGGGTGCGTCGAGGCCGTCGGCTTTGGAGCAGCGGCGGATGGCGCGCTCGCTGAATCAACGGATTTTGTGGGATGCCGGGAATGGTGTCTTCCGGATTTGTTGGGGGGTGTTCTCGGCGTTTCGTGGGCTGCTGGCGGGGTCGGGTTTGTCGCAGTTCTCGGGTCGGGTGTTTTTTAACGCGTTGCAGATGATGGATCCGGGGGATGGGGAGTATCCGGTGGTGGACGCAGGGTTGCCTGGCGGGGTGAATGTGGCGAATCCGCTGGGGGCACACATTTTCGGGGTGGCGTCGGCTGGGATCGAGGCGGAGGCGAAGCGGTTATCGACGGAGGGGCATGCGGTGGTGTCGGTGGGGGTGGATGGGTTGGTGTCGGCGCCGTTGAATGTGGCGGGGGTGCCGCTGTGGCCGACGGAGTTGGGTGGGTCGCCGGTTTCGGTGGCGGATCACTGGAAGCTGGGGAAGATGCAGCGGGGGTTGTGGGATCCGGCATCGCTGGCGGAGGGTGCGCCGGCGATGGAGGCGGGGCAGAGTCATGAGAGGATCCGGACGCCGTTGAGTAGTTTGTATCACAAGGGGTGGGGGAATTTTCTGCCGAATCCGGCGTTTTTGGGGTGGTGCGGGGCGTTGGATGAGTGGGGTCAGGCGGTGGGGTCGTATGAGTTGGTGTTTTCGCGGGTGGGTGATCCTGGGACGCAGGTGGTGTATCCGGGGACGTGTCCGGAGGAGCCGTTGCATGTGTATGGGGTGTTTGAGCAGCGGGTGGCGGGGAAGGATGCGTATGTGGTGGTGAGGAATGATGGGTCGTATGAGATTTTGTGGAAGGTGGAGTGGGTGGAGGGGCCGTATACGGCGAATCCGAGGTTGCAGCGGACGCAGGGGGATCAGGTGGTGATGGGGCAGTATCGGTATGGGTCGGGGTTTCGGGGGTCGGATGATCAGCGTGGGGCTGGGATGTATGCGGACACGGTGGATACGAAGTGCATGGATAATGAGGAGTTTTTTGGGGCGCAGTATTTGTTGGCGCCGGCGAGGGGGCATTATGTGGAGGGTACGGGGGGTGGGTCGGTGGATCGGGTGGAGGGGTATTATCCGCGGTGGTCGGTGAGTGGCGGATCGGTGGGTGGTGCGGGGGTGACGTGGGTGGCGGGTGCGCCGCTGGCGCGGGTGCGGGGTGATGGGTCGGGGGGTGTGCCTGGGTATGCGCATCGGAAGGATGAAAGTTGTGTGGTGGCGTTGTGGATGGTGGAGGGGACGGGTTTGCCGGGGGGTTGGAGTGGGTCGGTGGAGTTGGTGAATGGGCTGGGTGCGGGTGCAGTGGTGTTGGGTCGGGTGGATTTGGTGGCGCCGGAGGGTGGGGGTTCGTTTGGGCGGATTGTGCGGGTGCCGCGGGGGTTGGATAAGGTGTGGGGTCAGCCTGGGAGTGAGGTGTGGGTGCGGTGGGTGGGTGGGGGTGGTTTGCCGGGTGGCGGGGTGGTGTCGGTGGAGGTGGCGGAGTTGGTGGCGATGGAGCCGTATGTGAGGGATTGGTATCTGGTGGTGCGGTTGAGTAGTGCGGGGTGGGATGTGTCGCCGGATGGGGATGGGCGGCGGGAGGATCGGGCGCGGTTGATCACGGATAATTATTTTGGGCATGGGAATGTGGTGAATCTGGATGGGCATGTGTCGTTGCAGGAGGAGCCGGCGGCTTTGACGAAGAATGGGTTGTACCGGGCGATGCAGGAGTGGAGTCGGATGGTGCGGTTGATCCCGCGGCAGCAGTTGGTGGGGTATGAGGCGGGGATGATTGATGGGGCGGAGCGGTCGGTGTTGTATTTTCGGGCGGAGGCGGATTTTGACGGGTTTTCGGTGCCGTTATTTCGGGGGATGGCGGGTGGGTTGGGTGAGGGGAATGGGATCGTGGAGTCGGAGGGGGTGCCTTGTCCGATCCCGGCGGGTGGTCGGAGTAATGAATGGGTGTTGGAGGTGGGGTTGGGGATTTACGGGCATCAGGAGGAGAGTCCTTTTTCGCCGGAGGATTTTACGGATTTCCACGGGATGCAGAACCGGTGTTTGCAGCATGGGGAGGATTTGCAGGCGGATGGGCAGTTGTCGCGGCAGATTCTGTGGCGTGCGCCGGAGGCGCCGAATGCGTTTAACTATGCGCCGAGGTTTTCGAAGGTGAACACGGGGTTGCCGTTTCACGCGCATAATCATGTGAATGAGTTGCGGTGTGTGGAGGGTGCGGAGGGTGAGGCGTGCCGGGCGTATCGGTTGGGGATGTATCGTTCGTGTCCGTTGTATCAGCCGCCGGGGGTGGTGCGGAGTGCGACGACTTTGGTGGAGGATGGGGCTGGGAGTCATGGGGGTGTGGCTGGGGAGTTGTTGGTGAGGATTGAGTTGAGGGAGCGGTTGCCGCATTCGGCGGGTGCGCCGGCGTCGGTGGGGTTGAATGTGGCGGGCTGGAATGTGGCTGGGATTTTGGGGGATCATGGGAGTGGGCGGACGGTGGAGAATGGGTTGTTGGAGTATTTGTTGCATGTGAGGGGGTATGCGACGGGGTCGCCGTTTAACTGCCAGGCGGGTGGGCGGACGGGTGGGGAGCGGGTGGGGCAGGCCGGGAATGATGGGGTGTGGAGTTATTTGTCGTCGGAGATCGGGGCTGGGAAGCCGAATGGGGCGTGTTACCCGGAGTTTCGGTTTTTGAAGCTGGCGCCGTTGGTGCACCTGGATGATGTGGTGGGTGACCGGGTGTTGGCGACGGAGGGGGATGCGCGGATGGAGGCGCGGGATTTGCAGGAGGTGGCGATGCGGATGCGGTATTTGTGTGAGGGTTTTGTGGATGGGCGGGTGACGGGGGAGCGGGTTTGTGCGGATGGCTCGACGGGTGGGTTGTATCATTATACGTGGCAGAATCTGGCGTATGAGGCGTTTGCTGGGATGGGGCCGGTGTTGATGCCGGAGAATCAGACGGCGACGAATCGGGGGGTGGTGGGCTGGGGCCCGCTGCCGGGGACGCGGACGTATGCGATCCACTATAATCACCTGGCGAGGATGTTGAATTTGTTGGTGAGTGTGCCGGTGATGTTGCCGATGAAGTTTCAGGTGCGGGTGGCGACGGCGGATTCGCCGGAGGTGACGCTGGGGTATCGGGATGGGGACGGGGTGTTGGGGTCGAAGAAGAGTGGGGTGAGTGGTGGTCGGTTTGCGGCGTATGGGGATGGGGTGGCGCCGTCGGTGAGTGTGACGGGGTGGGGCCCTTGGGTGGACTGGGATTCTTCGCCGGTGAATGCGACGCAGAGTGCGCAGGGTGTGGTGGGGAATGTGCCGCCGGAGTATTTGTTGGATGGCGGAGTGATGGTGGTGCGGACTTCGACGACGAATCCGCCGGCGCAGTATCGGTGGGAGCCGACGGATCCGGATGCGTTGGAGGCGTTGCCGCCGGCGTACCGGGCGTTGTTGGTGAATGATCCGGTGTTGTTTGGGCGGGAGATCCGGGTGCGGTCGGTGGTGGAGCCGACGACGGTGTCGGGTGGGACTTCGGGGACGCAGGTGCATGTGGCGGGGAATCCGCCGGATACGGTTTGGCGGGTGGGGACGGGTAGCACGGCGTTGTTGTGGGAGGAGGTGGCGTTGGATGGGACGAACCGGTGTGGGCGGATTGCGACGGCGGGGGTTTTGTACGCGCCGGCATTGGCGCCCTCGAAGTTTCCGGTGGCGGGCGGGCCGACGAGTGAGACGTATACGGATTACGCGGGCGGGCCGGTGAGTGGTGCGTCGCTGGAGATGTTGGGCGGGAATTTTGCGGTGATCAACGTGCCTTTGGTATGAGTGAAGCGATGTCAGGAAGGGTGATGGGTGGGGCGACGGGGCGGCGGTTGGAGGAGGTGCGGCGGCGTCGGGTGTGCCTGGGGTGCGAGTGGTGGCATGGGTTGCGGGCGGGGGGTGAATCTGATGGTGGGTCGGGAGGCGGTGGTGGTGGTCGGTGTGTGTTGCCGGTGTCGGTGACTGGGGTGTGCATGGGTGGGGTGAGTCGGCGGACGCCGTGGATGAGTTGGCGTGGGTGCGCGGTGGGGAAGTGGAAGCTGGAGCCCTGAAGATTGTCCCGCAGAGGCGCAGAGGCGCAGAGGTGGGAGATGGTTTCTTTCGGTTCGTGGGTGGCGGAACAGTGGCCGTGGGTTTTGGGGCCCATTGGGCGATGGGCTTGGGGAGATTCTGAGGATTAGTTGGTTCACTTCGTTTGTCTTCTCTGTGCCTCTGCGTCTCAGCGGGAGAAAAATGCTCGGGGGGGCTGGAACCCTGAAGATTGTCCCGCAGAGGCGCAGAGGCGCAGAGGTGGGAGGTGGTTTCTTTCGGTTCGTGGGTATGGGGGACGTTGCCCGTGGATTTTGTGGCTTATTGGGGGGTGGGCTTGGGGAGCTGGTGATTGCTTTTCCTCTCTGCGCCTCCGCGTCTCTGCGGGAGAAAAATGCTCGGGGGGCTGGAACCCCTGAAGATTGTCCCGCAGAGGCGCAGAGGCGCAGAGGTGTGAGATGGTTTCTTTTGGTCCTGGGTATGGGGATGAAGATTTTTTCCGTGAATTTTGGTCCTGCCAAACAAACGGATTGACCTAAAAAGTCATTAGGTAGATAAAAGGCTCTCTTGTGAAAACACGAGGGGCGGGGCAGGTAAACAACAACAACAACAACTGAAAGGGAACTGGGTTATGAGGTTTGAAACGCGGGAGAAGTCGGATCGGGCACTGAGCATGGTGGGGATTCCGGGCAATCGGTTGTGGTGGTCTACCGGGACCTTCCTGGGGGACGAGCCAGGGACGCATGAGTGGACGTGCGTTGCGGTGGGTCCGAGGCATGTGATCACGGCGGCGCATGTGGCGGTGGGTACGGTGGTGGGGCGGCGAGTGGGCGGATTTATGGATGGAGCGCCTGAGCCGGAGCGGATGGTGGTGTCATCGACGGTGGCTGGTGGGTCGGTGGATTTGCAGTTGTTGGAGCTGAGTGGTAAGCCGTTGGAACACTGGGTGACGTGTCGGTTTTCGCGGGTGGGTACGCCGATGGATCCGTACCGGAGCGGGGTGTTGGTCGGTTGTGGCGGCGGGACGGGGCGGGTGGGTGCGGAGGATCCGAATGGTGGGAAGCCGATCATCGGGGCGGGTGGATTGGGTAAGCGCTGGGGTGTGGTGGGGACGTTGACGCCGCACGTGGAGCTGCCCGGGAGGGTCCGAGTAATGATGTTGTGGGATGTGAATGGGCCGTCGCCGGCGGGGGGTGATTCGGGTTCTGGAATCTTTCTGCGGGTGGATGGCGGGTGGGAGTTGGTGGGGATTTGCGGGTCGCAGGGGCCATCGCGGATTGGGGAGGAGGGGTTGATCGGGGACAGCCTGGTGAATGTGCCGCAGTGGCGCGAGGTGATCGAAAAGGCGATCGCAACATGGTCGGTCCAGGGGGTGGTTCCGGTGACTCCGGTGGCGCGTCCGCCTGCTTCGTTGCCGGTGACGCCGACTCCCGTAGTGACGACGCCGACGCCTGTGCCAACGCCAACGCCCACGCCTACGCCTACGACTCCGACTGTGCCAACGCTGCCGGCGATGCCGGAGGATCCGGCGCGGCGGGTGCCGATGGAGTTGGAGATCGAGCGGTTGGTGAATCTGGCGGTGGTTCGGGAGGTTGGTGAGGCGGTGAGAGGGTTGAATGGTCGGGCGGTGGAGGTGGAAGGGGAGAGGGCAAAGAAAATTGCGGAGGTTTTGCAGATGTATGAGCGCCTGTTGGCGGACGAAGTGGGTGCGGCAAATGCGCGCATTTTGCGGTTGCATCGGGCGTTGAAGTGGCTGGGTGAGCATATCCCTGGGATTGCAGCGGTTGGCGAGGGACTGGGTCAGAATGGCCGGGTGAAGTAAAAAGGCGGAATGCTATGACTAGGTTCAAATTATTCCTGTTGTTGGCCATTGCATGTGCCGCGGCACTGTGCGGGTGTGATGAGTACCTGGTTCAAGGCCGCGAGGTGATCCGCGTTGAAAGGAAGGACGGCAAAGTGGTTGTCCGGAGGGTGGATGACTTTCTCGATGCCAAGAAACAGGCCCCCACCCCCGCGGAGAGGAAGAAATGGATGAGGTACGACGGGCGGTATCTCCACGAGGAAAAGGAGAATGGGATTTGAAGTCTGCCGAGCGATGAATGGTCGGTGCGGCGCGAATCCGTCCGTTCTCTTCTCTGCGTCTCTGCGGGATAATCTTCCGGGTTCCGGACTCCCGAGCATTTTTCTCCCGCAGAGGCGCAGAGGCGCAGAGGTGGGAGGCGGTGGGGTCGGCGAATGTGATGACACGATGATACGATGACAACAGTAAGCAAAGCGGTTGGTGGGGCGGGGCGGTTGGATGCGCCGTTTCCGTGGTTTGGGGGGAAAAGGAAAGGAGGGATGGGTGAATGAGCTGGCACTTTTCGCGGGCGCTGGTGGAGGGATACTTGGATGGAAGCTCCTCGGGTGGCGCACGGTATGTGGCGTCGAAATTGATTCGTATGCAGCTGGGGGCCTTGCGCAGCGGCAGAACGACGGGGTTCTACCGGCTTTCCCCATCTGGGACGACATTACCACGTTCGATGGAAAACCTTGGCGGGGCATTGTTGACGTGGTTTCGGGAGGATTCCCGTGCCAGGACATCTCGGTGGCCGGTGTCGCCGCCGGGATCGATGGTGGGCGGTCTGGATTGTGGAAGGAAATGGCCCGAGTCATTGGCGAAGTACGACCGAGATTCGCGTTCGTGGAGAACTCGCCAGCTCTCACTACTCGCGGACTTTACCGAGTGCTTGGAGACCTTTCCGAATTGGGGTACGATGCGGAGTGGGGAGTGCTGGGCGCGGACGACGCCATCTTCGATCTTGGAGACCCGGCGGCGTATCACGTCCGCAAACGGATCTGGATCCTTGCCTACGCCAAGGAACAACACGGGGCCGACAAGAACGGGGAGACACAAGAGCCTGGACGGGGTGGTGCATGCGATTCCAACGCCGACTGTTCACGGGAATTACAATCGCAAGGGGTTGAGCGCCACGAGCGGGGATGGCCTGGCGACGTGGGTGGCGGCGCAGCCGGTGGTTTATCCGCCGCCGCAGGCGCACAAGGTAACGGAATCCGGGGAGATCGTGAATGCGGACGGATCGCCGTGGGACGGATGCTCCAAACCGCACAGCAAGACGTCGGGCCGACCCATCACGACGGCGCTGGCCGATGCGGTCAAGTGGGCGACGCCTTGTGCGATGGAGCCGGAGAAGGACGTGGAGCGGTGGGAGGAGAAGCGAAACCGTCCGCGGTCGGAGCGCGGGGGTGGGCACGGCATGAACCTGGCGACGCAGGTAATCATGTTTCCAACACCCATAGCATCGGAGGCGCGGCAGGGGGTGCAAATCCGGCGGCCAGGCAAGAAGGGGACACAGGAGAGCTTGACGACAATCGTGCAGAAGTTGGATGGCCTTCTGGGCTTGGACCCGGCGAGTACTGGTGGAGTCGAGACCCCGCGAATGACGCTGAATCCGGCGTGGGTCGAGTGGCTCATGGGGTGGCCCATCGGGTGGACCGACTTAAGGCCATTGGCAATGGACAGGTACCGGCAGTGGTGGCGCTTGCATGGCGGACATTGACAGAGCAGGTGGGTCGGAGAACGCGATGACAACCGTAAGTAAATCGAGGGTGAGTTGTGAGGGTGGATCGGGGATGGATGGTGGGAATTGTTCGGTTGTCTTCTCTGCGCCTCTGCGTCTCTGCGGGATAATCTTCCGGGTTCCGGACTCCCGAGCATTTTTCTCCCGCAGAGGCGCAGAGGCGCAGAGGTGGGAGACGGTGAGTAGGCGAATGCGATGACACGATGATACGATGACAACAGTAAGCAAGGCGGTTGGTGGGGCGGGGCGGTTGGATGCGCCGTTTCCGTGGTTTGGGGGGAAGAGCCGGGCGGCGGGGTTGATCTGGTCGCGGCTGGGGCTGGATATCCGGAATTATGTGGAACCGTTTTTTGGGTCGGGTGCGGTGTGGTTGGGGCGTCCGGAGGGGTTGACGTGTCAGGCGGTTGTGAATGACCTGGATGCGCACCTGGCGAATGTGTGGCGGGCGATGCGGCGGGATCCGGCGGCGGTGGCGGAGCATGCGTGCTGGCCGGTGAATGAGGCGGACCTTCATGCGCGGCATTTGCGGTTGGTGCAGTCGGCACCGCGGCTGAGGGACAGGTTGTGCGGCGATGCGGACTACGTGGATGCGGAGTTGGCGGGCTGGTGGATCTGGGGTTGCAGCGCCTGGATTGGGAGTGGGTGGTGCGGCGGGCAGGGTGGGTGGGTGGAGGGATTGGATGACGAAGGGGTGAGGGTGTTGGTGAAGGCGGCGGATGACGTGGATGGGGGCGCAGGGCGGGGCGTGACGCGGCAGTTGCCGCATTTGACTGGCTCCGGGCGGGGTATTCTGCGGGCGGCGAATGGGGTGGACCGGTTGGAGTGGTTGCGGGGTTGGTTTGCGGATTTGTCGGAGCGGATGCGGGAGGTGCGGGTGACTTGCGGGGATTGGTCGCGGATCTGCTCGGTGGGGACGATGACGAGTGCCGGGGCGTGCGGTGTAGTGCTGGATCCGCCGTACAGCCAGACGGCGGCGGTGTATGCCCATGACTCGAATACGGTGTCGGGTGAGGTGAGGCAGTGGTGCGTGGAGAATGGGGGGAACCGAATGCTGCGGATCGCGCTGTGCGGACACGCAGGGGAGCATGAATCGCTGGAAAGCCATGGCTGGCGGGTGGAGCGGTGGGCGAAACGGGGTGGCTACCAGGGGGCGGATGACCGGGAGCGAATCTGGTTCAGCCCGCACTGTGTGAATCCGGCAGATGACTTGTTTGGTGGGTGGCTGGGCAGCGAAGTGTTCGCCGGCGGCGGAAACAACGGGAAAAAAAGTAGTTGACCCACAAATTTGCATAACTTAGATATTAAGGCATGACATGCCACAACTACGAATACCCGGCATTGAGCGGGACAAATTGGCCTGGGGTGCGGGTGGGTGCGTGGTGGTGGGCGGCGGAGTTGGAGTTGGAAATGGGAAGGGGAATGGGTCGGTGGGTGGCGACTGGAAAGGAAAGCATGAATGAAACCATGAATGAAAAGGAGCGGACGGATCGGACGGAGCGGACGGATCCCCCGGTGTGCCCGGAACGTCCGGTGCGGCCGGAGCGTCCGGTGCGCATCTGGTCTGCTTGTGGGAGTGCGGTGGCGGTGTTGACCCGGGTAGCCGTGGATTGCGGAGTGGAGGCGCGGGTGGCTTTTGCCCGGGGGGATACCGAGACGGGACGGTGGGCGCAGTTGCGTCAGCAGGAGTTGCGGGATGCAGCGGAGTGGCTGCGGGGGAGTGGCCAGCGTGCGGTGGTGGACTGGGCGGCGGAGTGTTCGGCGGCCGCCGGTGCGGAGCGGCGGGAGGTGGCGTCTTACCGGTCGCGCATGGGTTGGTGGTGTCGCTGGTGGTTGCCGTATGGCTGGGTGAAGCGCGCGATGGTGCGGGCGATGCGGCGGGAGGCGCAGCGGGTGGTGGCCCGGGATCTGGGGGGTGCCCGGTGAGTGTCTGCCTGCCTGCCGGTGATGCCCTGGAGGCCAGCCCTGTGGCCCTGGCGACTGGGCCTTCGGGAGCGGTGGTGTGGGATGGGGTGGTGAATACGGTGCCGACGGATGAGCGGACGCTGGAGCATCTGTGCCGGAAGGTGTATGGGCGTCCGACGAAGATCGTGGGTCGGCGGCAGTGGAAGACGGATCCAGCGGGGCGGTTGGTGACGTGGGAGTTTTACTATATCGGGGTGTATAGCCGGGAGGGGCGACATTATTGGCCGTTGCCGATCGTGGATGGGGAGCGGGCGTATTTGTTTCGGACGCGAGCGGAGGCGGAGGGGTTTGAGGATGTGCTGTCGCGACGGAGGCCGTCTTCCCTGGCGGCGGCGGCGGTGCCAGCGGACGCGATGGCCAATCCGGTGAAGGGGCTCGAATAATGGGGCTGGAAACTAAGATCCGGTGGACGGATTCGACGTGGAATCCGTGGATGGGGTGCACGAAGGTTTCTGAGGGGTGCCGGTTTTGCTATGCAGAGTCGTTGATGCAGGACCGGTGGAAGAAGGTGCGCTGGGGTGCGGGTCAACCGCGTCGGCGAAATTCGCCGGAGTATTGGAAGGATGCGGTGAAGTGGAATCGGGCGGCGAAGGCATTGGGTAATCGGCACCTGGTGTTTTGTGCGTCGCAGGCGGATTGGCTGGATCGGGAGGTGCCGCTGGAGTGGTTGAATGATTTGTTGGTGTTGATCGAGGGGACGCCGGCTTTGACGTGGCAGTTGTTGACGAAGCGGCCGGAGTATTTTGAGACGCGGCTGCGGGCGTTGCGGGAGCGGAACGGCTTTGCGGATGCCTGGTTGTCTGGGTATGCGCCGGAGAATGTGTGGTTTGGGGTGTCGGTGGAGAATCAGGAGATGGCGGATCGGCGGGTGCCGTTGCTGGTGCAGATTCCGGCGAAGATTCGGTTTTTATCGATGGAGCCTCTCCTAGGGCCGGTGCGGCTGGTGGATGTGTGTCCGCCGGGGCGGGTGCAGTGGGTGATCATCGGGGGTGAATCGGGCCGGACGCCGCGGCGGATGGAGGTGGATTGGGCGAAGTCGTTGCGGGCGGAGTGCGGGCAGCTGAGTGCGAAGGTGTTTTTCAAGCAGATGGGCGGGAGTGATGCAGAGAAGGGTGGGGATTTGTTGGAGGGTGAGAGGATCCAGGAGATGCCGGAATGATATGAATGGGAAACCGCTTCAAGATGTGTCGGAGAGAGGTGGAGAATCGGTGGGTTCTCTTCTCTGCGCCTCTGCGTCTCTGCGGGAGAAAACTGGCCGGGAAGACCGGAACCCGGAAGATTATCCCGCAGAGGCGCAGAGGCGCAGAGGTGTGAGGCGTTTCCTGCTAGTCGCTGTGGGATTGGGACATTTGTTCACGAAGAAAATCTTATGGTGATCAACATTTATGACCCGGAACATGTCGAGGACTGCAAGATCAATTGGATCAAAGACCGGGTCCTGGCGGGAGAAGTAGTCTATATCATGTTGAGGGGTGCCAAGGATTGGTATGCCGATTTCGTAAAGAGGGTAGTAGCAAGTGGGGAAGTGGCGGCAAGTTTTGAACAGGAACCGGAACATGGTTTGCATGAGCTTCGATTCACAAGGGCGAACAATGAGGAGGCGGTTCGGGCGGGGTTGGTGGCTGGGCGAGGGGTGGAATCGGAGCAGGGGCTGGACTTGACGGGGTTGGGCGAGTCGGAGAGATCGGTCCTGCGGGAGTTGCGGGATGTGTTGTTGAAGAGAGCGCGGAGGATGTGAATGAAACTGGGAACGGATTGGCAGATGTGGCCGGAGTATCGGCAGTTGAGGGCCGCAGCACAGTCGGCGGCGGTGGCGGAGGCGATGGTGTTGCGGTTGTGGACGGATTGTGGGGTGGCGTCGGCAACGCCGGGGCGGGATCCAGGCTGGCTGCCGTCGGGGCTGGAGACGTTGGCGGTGGGGGAGGTGATGGGGGTGGATGGCAAGAATGTGCGGTTGGAGTGGTTGACGGGCGGCGCGGCGCCGTTCCTGCGCCCGGTGGAGAATCCCAAGGGGTGGTTTTGTGACCGGTATGGGGCATTGAACCGGGGCGGGGAGCGGACGGTGGAGGGGCAGCAGAGGCTGGCAAGTGATATGGCGCGGCTGGCGCGTCAGAATAAGGCGGCGACGGCGAATGCACAGCAGATGGCGCTGGCGATGCCGGGTGAATTTTTTGTGGATGCGGGTGGGAAGGCGTTGAGTCCAGGGGAGCCTTCGCGGGTGATCGCATTGATCGCATCGCTGGATAATGCGTATGGGCGGGCGGAGGGGCGTCCGCAGACGGAGGCGGGGTATCCGAGGGCGTTGGTGGCGGGTGGGGTGTTGGTGGTGCGTCGGATGTCGGAGGCTGGGCGGGCGGAGTTGGTGAAGCGGGTGTTTCGGAATCGGCGGAGTCCGGAGATCGCGCAGAGTACGGAGGCTTTGTTGCGGGTGGAGGAGGTGGTGGGCGGGGTGGAGTTGTGGGGATTGCCGGAGGTGGACCGGGTGATGGGTGAGCGGTGGGAAAAGTAGGAAGTAAGAATGAAAAAGTAGGAAGTAAGAATGAAAAAGTATGAAGTGAGGAGGATGCGGTATGATTGATTTTGTGGTGAAGGGTGAGCCTTGGGTGTGCCGGGATGTGGAGGGGATGACGGCGGAGCTGGGCGGGCCCCCGGGTGAGGAGGGGAGTCGGATCGGGGATTGGCTGGCGAGGGTGGTGGGTTTGTTGATGGGGGATGGGCGGCGGTGGTTGGTGGTGCGGCGGTTGTATCAGGTGCAGCCGGTGGATAGCAGCCGGGTGGTGGATTTGAAGGATTTGCAGGTGTGGACGCGGAAGTCGCTGGGGGATGACCTGGGGTTGACGGGTTTGCAGTTGGTGGCGGAGTTGGGGGTGGCGCGTGGGATGGTGGGCCGGGTGTGGGATGAGATGCAGGCGGCGGGAGTGACTGGTGGTGGGCCGGGGCCGGCGCCGGTGGGTGGCCCGGGTGGTGGAGTTGGTGGGGGTGAGTTGCGGTTGGGGCCAGGGGTGAAGCGGGTGGTGTCGGTGAATGATCGGTTGCGGGCGGCGGGTTTTTCGGTGGCGGAGTTTGAGCCGCAAGATCGTGGGGCGGAGGAGAATGAGGCGGAGAAGTTGTGGTTTCTGGGGCGGTTGGAGGAGTCGAAGGCGCAGTTGGCGATTCCGCAGGCGAAGCGGATGGTGTTGTCGCTGTTGGTGAGTGAGCGGACGCAGCGGCGGCTGGAGGAGAAGCTGGGTCGGGTGGATGTGGGGTCGGAGTTGTTTGCCCGGTATCAGGAGTCGCTCTCGGCGGAGCGGATACGTTTTTCTGCGGACATGAAGGCGCTGGACCAGATGTTTCCGTTCATGGATGCGCTGCGGGGCGGGAATGTGTTTCGGGGGGTGCTGGCGGATCTGGTGGCGGTGGTGCAGGCGGCGGAGGCGCGAGGGGATCTGAAGCCGAAGGGGCAGTTGTTTGACCAGCATGAGATCGAGGTGTTGTTGCGGACATCGGTGCAGGCGCCGGAGCCGAAGTATCGGATGGGGTTGATGGTGTACCTGGCGGAGGCGCGGGCGCACTTGATGGATCCGGAGTGGCGTGGGCGGCAGGATCATGGGGTGTTGCGGAAGCTGGATGTGGGTTTTGCGCGTGGGGTGCGGGAGGCGCAGGGGGAGTTGGGGGAGGTGCCGCGGGATTTGATGGAAGTGTGAGTGGGTTCTGGGTTCGATGGTTAAATGTGGAATTTGGAATTGGGAATTTGGAATTGGGAATTGATCGGTTGGAATAAATCAAAACGTAGATAAAAGACTGAGGTATGAAAGAATTGTTGGAGTTGGGAACGGCGGTGGGTGGGGTGGTGGGTGCGGTGGGGGAGGTGGTGGTGGGTAAGGAGCGTGGGCGGGTGCGGGGGAAGAGTGAGTTTCGGGCGGTGACGCGGGTGATGGTGGGTGGGCGGGAGTATCATGTGAGGTTGCGGCGGACGGGGACGTTGGAGTGGCGGGAGTTGAGGGGGCCGCGGGCGGGCTGGAAGGTGGCGGGTTTGTCGCAGGTGATGGATTGGGAGGCTGGGCAGCGGTTGTTGGTGTGAAGGCGCGCATGACGGAATTCATCCTAAAAACGTACTGAATGCCAAAGGAGAGGTCATTGACGCTTGCGGCGGTTGCCGGAATCGCGTGGTTCTGGGTCGGGTCGCCGTCGAACATCGCTTGGGTCAAAGAGCGATCCGCAGCCAAGTGGCGTGCTCAAGGCTTCGAGGTGGTGGACTATGAAGGGCACCAGTGGGGACCTGGTGGTTTTGGCACGGCCTATGGTGGCGCCAAAGTGTGGCATCGCCTCCGCAGAATACCGGACAACGGAATAACCTATAGCGGCTACCTGAAGCGCTGGGGAGATGAACTGCACGTCTATGGGCCAACCGCTGCGGAGGCGATCCGGCCATGAAGACGCAAAGCCACCTAAAAACGTACTGAATGCCAAAGGAGAGGTCATTGACGCTGGTGGTGCCTGGGATGGCGGGTGGGGTGTGTGAGCGGTATGTGCCGCGGGTGGTGGAGGCGTTGGTGGCGGTGGCTCCGGAGGCGGGACGGGAGTTTACGTACCGGGTGTTTTATGATGCGTATCAGGCGCGGTGTGTGGAGGAGCGCGGGACGTCGATCGCGCACCGGTCGTTGACGATTTTGGTAAAGCTGGGGGTGTTGGAGCATGTGGCGCGTGGGGTGTATCGGCGGGTGGGGGGGTTGCCGGTGGTGGGGAAGCCGTTTGGTGGATTTCCGGTGGTGGAGCGGATGAGGGCGGAGGCGGAGGCGAAGGCTGCGGCGGAGGCGCTGGATCCGATGCCGGAGCCATCGGCATTGGAGCTGGCGTGGCGGGAGTTTCGGGCGGGGTTGGGGATTGAGGTGGTGGAGTTGCCGTGGGAGGCGGAGGCGGATGGGATGGTGGATGGAAGGCGGTGGGGATGAAGGCGGTGTTGGTAGGGGTCGGGTAACCAAAACAAAGAGATGGGAAGGGACTAGTTATGGGGCGTGGAAAGAGGTTGGTGGGCAGGGAGCGGGTGCCGTTGGACCGGTGTTTTGTGATTGGGGTGGTGTTGTTGGAGGTGGCGGCGGTGGTGCGGGCAAAGGGGGATCTGACGACGCGGGAGGTGTCTGATTATGCGGTGAAGCTGGAGCGGCGGTTGCGGGGATTAAAATGATATTTTCTCGAACCCTGGGTGATGGGGGAAAAAATGGCGATGGACATTTTAGTATCGACGGGGCCGCCGGGGCATTTGCGGGTGACGCAATCGATGGTGGAGGATTGTGTGTGGAATCCACTGATTCCGGCGAAGTTCATCTTTCCGGATTTCCAGATGGATCACTTCCAGCGGGCGCGAATGAAGATGTATTGGTGGGTGCCGTGGACGATGGATAGCTCGGGGACTTCGTCTGGGAAGACGCTGGTGCAGGTGGCGTATACGTGGATGCGGGCATTGATATTGTCGCACCTGGGGGCGCCGCATCATGTGTTGGTGTATTACCCTACGTTTGCGAACGGCAAGGAGGTGTATTGGTCGCAGTTTAACTCATCGATCCTGGGGCAGAGCCGGGTGATGCGGGCGCATCTGGGTCAGATGGTGTTGGATGATGAGGATGATGGGCGGCGGACGAAGAAGGGGTTGCAGCGTGGTGGCGGGTGTTTTACGGCGCACTTTAAGAATGGGGCGTGGGTGAAGATGCCTTCGCCGAATTTCCGGCAGGATGCGAATTCTTCGGCGGGGTACCGGGCGCATACGCTGTTTGTGGATGAGTGGACGCAGGCGGATGAGTTGGGGGCGGGTATTGATGATCAGTTGTTGGAGCGGGTGACGGCGTCGAATTTTAATCCGGGGCATCCGGTGTGGGCGAATCACTTTAAGTTTTCGGCGCATGCGGAGACGAATGCGCATCCGTCGTGGAAGCGGTATCGGACGTTTCGGCGGGAGGTGGAGGCGGGGAATCCGAATTATGCGGAGTTTGGGTTTAGTGCGTATGACTGGAGTGATGAGGTGTGCGCGAATGGGCGGACGTTTCGGCAGAATTATGGGGATGCGTACCTGGCGGCGGCACGGCAGAAGCGGAGGTCGGAGCCGCCGGCGCGGTATTTGTCGAGTGTGCATGGGATCTGGGGGCAGAGTTCGGATGCGTTGTTGGAGGAGGAGTTGTTGAAGTCGGCACAGGCTTTGTGGGTGAGGCGTGGGATGAGGATTGGGTTGTCGCGGGCCGGGTTGGAGGGGGAGCTGGCGGGTGAGGTGGCGGGGGCGGTGGGTGGTGGAGTGAAGCCGGTGAATGCGGGTGTCGATGGGGGTGGGGTATGAGTGGGGCTGGTGCTGTAGCTGGGGCTGTAGCTGGGGCTGTGGCTGGGGGTGGGCGGGTGTTTTATGTGATGGGGGTGGATCCGGCGTTGGGGGAGAAGGCGTCGAGTTGTGATGGGGCGTTGGTGGTGGGTCGGGGGGTGATCCCGCCGGGGGTGGTGGCGTCGGAAGCGGGTGGGCGGTTGTCGTTGATGGATGTGCAGTTGGATGTGGTGTATGCGCGGGTGTTGAGGAATCGGATGGTGTCGGAGTGGGCGGGTGAGATTCATGAGTTGGATGGGCGGTTTGGGTTGGATTTGATCTGTCTGGATGCGGGAAAGGGTGGGGCGGGGCCGGACATCCGGAAGGAGCTGGCGCGGCCGCTGGCGTATCTGCCGGGGATGGAGGTGGCGTCGCCGGTGCAGCCTATCACGAGCATCAATGAGATGACGGTGGTGGGTGGGAAGCAGAGTTTGATGATGTTTTCGCGTGGGGATCCGTGGTTGTCGGTGGTGTGTGCGCATTTCCGTGGGGATGACCAGCTGGTGAATTGGGGGCACATGGAGTTGGAGCGGGTGTTGAGGGCGGGGGTGTTGGGGTTGCCGGCGGATGGGCCTGGGCGTGGGCGGGTGGTGAAGGAGATGCCGGAGCATGCAAACCGCGGGGCGGAGTGGTTTGAGGCGTGGCATCAGTGTGATCGGTTGCGTCGGCAGCTGGCGTTGTACGGGGTGGAGAAGCGGGGAATCGAGCAGGGGGACGGGACGGTGGTGATGGCGCAGAAGCTGACGGCGAATGGAGCGCGGGTGTTTGTATCGACGGACATGATGGACCTGGTGGACGGGTGCATGATGATGGTGTCGGCGGCATCGGTGTGGCTGTGGAATCAGCCGGTGGATGGGGGTGAGTCGGACGGCGGCGGGGTGTTGTCGTGGTGAGGTTATGAGAACGGGATGGAGCTGCGGATGGAGCGGTGGCTGGACCGGGGGTGTGGTATGAGGGTGGGTTTGAGGCATCCGTGGAAGCGGATTCGATGGGTGCGGTTGGTGGGGATGTTGGGGCGTGGGTCGATGTCGGAGGTGGCGGGTGGGCTGGGGGTGAGGTCGGGGACGTGGGTGCGGTCGAGGCGGGGGGATTTGTTTGAGGTGCGGATGCGGCGTGGTGGGACGGAGTGGCGTTGGCATCGCCCGGATGGCGGTGATTAAGGGTCCGCCGGTTCACTTCGCTTTTCTTCTCTGCGCCTCCGCGTCTCAGCGGGAGAAATCTGTTCGGGAAGCCGGAACCCGGAAGATTATCCCGCAGAGGCGCAGAGGCGCAGAGAGCTGAGATGGTTTCTTTTGGTCCTGGGCATGAGGTGGTTCTCGTGGATTTTTTGGATCATTGGGGGATTGGCTTGGGGAGATGGCGGGGATCCGTTGGTTCACTTTACTTGTCTTCTCTGCGTCTCCGCGTCTCTGCGGGAGAAAACTGTTCGGGAAGCCGGAACCCGGAAGATTATCCCGCAGAGGCGCAGAGGCGCAGAGGTGGGAGATGGTTTCTTTTGGGTTCTGGGGGTTGGGGATCTGCATAAGAGGGATGGAGTTTGCGGATATGAAATGATAGGATTGGGCTTGCGATGAGTACGAAAAAATTGGTGAAGCGGGTGGGCGCTGGGCGGGCGGAGCGGTTGAGCATGGTGGGGAGTGGCGGAGCGCGTGGGGGTGGGTTGGGGGGTGGGATGACGGTGTTGCCGGGTGGAGCAGTGGGTGAGCAGTTGGAGGCGGCGGTGAAGCGGGCGCAACGGGGGGGTAGTGGCTGGCGCGGCGCCGGTACCGGCAATGGCAGTGGGTCGGATGGGCGGATGGAGTATCAGCGGGCGGTGTTTGGGGAGGTGTATTCGTGGAAGGATCACTGGTATGTGGGTGGGGTGGTGGAGATGTGGATGGATTTGCTGTTGGCGGGCGCCCGGTGGGTGCCACGGGATCTGCCGAAGGTGGTGGGTGATGAGGGGGCGAAGGGGCTGGGCCGGAAGTGGGTGAAGGCGCAGGAGGAGGTGGATGGGTGGTCGCGCAAGGCGCGTCGTCATTGGTGGAAGGGGTTGCAGGATGTGGCTCGGGACATGTTGTTGTGTCAGGCGGCGGTGGTTTTTTGGCGGGGTGAACCGTCGGCGGACGGAAAGGGGTTGCTGGCGTTGCCACTGGATGGTGTGGATTATTCGGATGATCTGGCGTTGGAGTTGTTGACGATCCGTCGGGAGGGTTTGTGTGAGGCGGCAAGGAAGGTGCTTCCAGGGCCGGTGTATGAGCGGTGGCGGAAGGGTGAGGTGAAGTTGGGGACGCCGGAGTGGGAGGCTTTTAACGATAAGTATCCGCAGTACGGGGAGCATTTTGCGGTGTTGCGCCGGGAGCGTGCGGGTGGCGGGTTGGGGACGCCGTTGTTGCGGGGTTGTCTGCATGCGTTGTTGGAGGCGGAGAATCTGGAGGTGGGTGAGCAGCGGTTGTCTGGGTTTGCGCGGTCGCCGCGGGAGGCGTTTTTGATCGGGCATGAGAAGCGGGCGAATGTGGCGTATACGATGGCGCCGGAGTGGACGGAGAAGCGGTCGGAGCAGGTGAAGAAGATGGTGGGGAAGGAGGATGGGGCGCGGTCGCTGGCGGTGAATCATGATGTGAAGCGGGAGTTGTGGTTCATGGATCCGGCGCATTTCCGGGGTGACAAGTGGGAGTCGGTGTTGGCGCGGTTGATGTGGTGGGGCGGGCCGGTGGGGATGATGTTGATGACGAAGTCGGTGACGCCGCATTTGCATCAGTTGATGGTGCCGCAGTTGAAGCATCGGCGGCGGGAGATCGGGTGGTTCCTGGAGGAGGTGGTGGGGCGCACGATGGAGCCGCCGGGGGATGGGGTGCGGTTGGAGTTTGATGAGTCGGTGTATCATACGGAGCGGGTGGTGGCGGATTATGTGAAGCATTTGTCGGCAAAGGGGTCGATGAGTGCGGCGACGTTGCTGGGGAAGGTGGGCGGGTTTTTGCAGTCGGAGGTGTTGATGAAGGCGGTGGAGCAGGGGCTGGAGGCGGATATGCCGGGGGTGCTGACGCCGGTGTATGATGCGAATCACGGTGGGCAGCCGGGGGTGAGTGCGGTGAGTGATGCGAATGGGGAGCCGGCGGACGGGAAGGCGCGCCGGGGGCGGGGGAAGAGCTGAAACCCCTGAGAATGATCCCGCAGAGGCGCAGAGGCGCAGAGATCTGAGGCGGTTTCTTTTGGTCCTGGGTCTGGGGGATGGTTCCCGGGGAGTTTGGGGCTTCGTGGGAGATCGGATTGGGGAGATGCTGTGGGTGAGTCGGTTCCCATCCCCTGTCTTCTCTGCGCCTCCGCGTCTCTGCGGGAGAAAACTGTTCGGGAACCCGGAACCCGGAAGATTATCCCGCAGAGGCGCAGAGGCGCAGAGGGGTGAGGCGGGACACGGAAATCGGACTCGAAGAACTGCCTCCTTTTTGCCATCAAATAATCGTAATCAATTGACAACCAAAGAGTTAATGGTGTCGAAGAGTGTCGGTAGATCGGCCCGATGAGACGGTGAGAATCAGTCCTTCCCTTGTCTTCTCTGCGCCTCCGCGTCTCTGCGGGAGAAAAATGCTCGGGAGGCCGGAACCCGGAAGATTATCCCGCAGAGGCGCAGAGGCGCAGAGGTGTGAGATGGTTTCTTTTGGTCCTGGGTCTGGGGGTGGTTCTCGTGGAGTTTGGGGATCGTTGGGGGATTAGCTTGGGGAGATGCTGCGGGTGAGTCGGTTCCCATCCCTTGTCTTCTCTGCGTCTCTGCGTCTCTGCGGGAGAAGAATGTTCGGGAACCCGGAACCCGGAAGATTGTCCCGCAGAGGCGCAGAGGCGCAGAGGGCTGAGACGGTATCTGTGGCATGGCGGGCCCCTGAAATCGGCTTTCATAACGGATAAAAAAATGCCTATTATGGCATTGTGATTGGGGTGAATCGCTGGATGGGGTGTGGGCGTTTGCATGGGGCTATGGTGTGGTGTTCGGTCCTGGCATTGTGGTGGGTGGCAGGGTGGCACGGGCAGGGGCAGGTGACGGTGTTGGGGAAGGATCCGCGGGATAAGTTTGGGGCGGCTTTTTTTGGCGCGAACGGGAACGCAGCGTCGGTGGTGGCGGGACTGAATGCTCACGCACTGGCGCAGGGTTCGGGGCAGTTGTCGCCGGCGCTGATACCGAATTCGGCCCTGGATAAGGTGCCGCATGTGAATTCGACGGCGTTTGACCTGGTGGCGCTGGATGTGGTGCAGGTGCAGGTGGCGGTGTCGTTGGGTAGGACGCAGCGGGGGGATGGCGGCGGTGGGCGGTTTTACTATGTGGCAGGGGGGAATCCGGCACATGTGAACAATGGGACGGTGTGGCGGAATGGGACGGATACGGGGAATTGGTACTGGGACTTGAGCCAGGCGGGGGATGAGGGAATCCCGGTGGCGTTGTTCAATGTGGATCGGACGGGCGGGGTGTTGTCGGATGCCGGGATCCATGCGGCGCAGGCTTTTTGTGCGGCGCCCACGTATGGGACGGATGTGGCTACGCAGAAGCGGGCGTATAGCCTGGCGTTTGCCCCGGGGACGTACTTGATCGACTCGATCGTGAATGACAAGGGGGTGTCGTGGGTGGGCACGGCGGCGGCGGGGGTGTATCCCTCGGGGTCGGCGGCGTATCCGGTGCATCCGAACGGGGTGGTTTTCCAGCAGCGGCTGGGTGCGGTGGGGGATGCGATCCAGGTGATCGGAAAGTCGGCGACGTTGAGGAATTTCACGGTGCGTGGATTTCATGAGCGGAACACGCTGCCAAAGCGATCGATCCTGGGGGTGGCGTCGCGGACTTCGTTTACGGTGAGCCCACTGGATTTGCCGGGGACGTATTCGCTGGTGGGGAGTTACCCGTATCATTCGGAGGCATTTTTCTTTTCGCCGGGTGGATATTATCTGGGTCGGGCGATTGTGTTGTCGGTGAATTCGGGGACGGGTGGGGTGACGTTGCTTTCGGGGACGGACTTGTATGCGACGCCGGCGGGGAGTGGTGAGTTGTTGACGACGAGTTGCAAGGTGATCTTTAGCCCGGTGGTGGGGTATAACTTCAATGGGTCGCCGCTGGCGGCGCGTCCGGATCCGTCGGCGGTGGGGAATGCGGGGATCCGGCTGTCGCATGAGACGGCGACGGGGACGAATCCGCAGCGGATCGAGAATGTGAATGTGACGGGGTTTTGGACGGGTGTGCGGTTGTTGGCGAATTCGTGGGCGCAGATCAGCCAGGTGATCATCAATAACTGTGTATTGGCAGGGGTGGCGAATGCGCAGTTTGGCTATGGGTCGGATGCGAACATGGATTACCTGTATGTGCAGGGGCATTATTCGCCGGATGACGGGAGTGCGGAGATCGCGGTGGATAACGGGGGGTATCGGCGAACTTATAACGGGGTCTATAATCCTCCGGTGCATTCGTACATTAATCACATTGTGTGTGATCGGACGGTGCGGGTGGCGGATTTCGTGGGCGGCCAGCGGAATGGCTCGTGGGGTTCGGTGATTGCGGACGCGACGGTGGGTGGGATCTTTTTCTTTGGGGATGTGTACGGGGATCTGCCAATCACGTTTGACCAGGTGATGGGGCGTCCGCCGCCGAACTGGGATTTGCCGGTGCCGGCGATGACGGGTGAGGCGATCACGGTGTTGGGGGCGAATACGGGGCCGATTCATATCGGGACGTTGTCTTTGGATGACCAGGTGGGGAATGCGACGTCGAAGTATCCGTATATGTTTCGGGTGGCGAATGCGGGCCCGAAGGTGTCGGTGGGGCATGTGGGATCGATCTCGGGGGTGACGGCGTGGCGGCGGCTGGCGGAGGTGAATGCGCCGAAGGTGCAGGCGTGGGATCATAATCTGGATGCGGCATCGCTGGGTTTTGGGATGGCGAATCTGGGTGGTGCGATGGGGCTGGTGGCGGGTGGGAAGTCGTCGTTGTTTGTCTGGCCGAATGAGCAGGTGGTGGTGGGGACGGATGGGGCGAGCGCGGGTGCGGCGGGGACGAAGGTGACGTTGCGGGCGAGCCAGGTATCGATGGGGGGGAACACGACGGATTTTTTTGGGACGGGTCGGACGAGCGGGGTGGACAAGGCGTATGAGTCGATGGTGCCGGAGCATACGCCGGCGGCGTATCCGGTGAATGAGTTCAACTTAGTGTCGGGGTATGGATCTTCGACGAAGAACCGGGTGTTTGTGGGTGGGAATCCTTTGAGTGGGCGGGCGGCGCCGACGGAGGTGCAGATTTATGCGGCGGGGGCGTTGCATACGGCGGTGACGGGTGGCGGGCCGTTGGTGCATGTGGATGGGCCGTTGGGGAGGGTGGGGATCAAGACGGTGAGTCCGACGGCGGATTTGAGTGTGAATGGGACGGCGGACAAGCCGGGTGGCGGGAGTTGGGGGACATTTTCGGATCGTCGGTTGAAGGAGGTGTTGGGTGGTTATACGAATGGGTTGGGGAGTGTGGTGCGGGTGTCGCCGGTGAGGTACCGGTATAATGGGTTGGGTGGGATTGTGGATGGGGGTGAGCATGTGGGGGTGGTGGCGCAGGAGTTTGGGGAGGTGTTTCCGGGGGCGGTGAGTGCGACGGGGCCGGAGTTGCCTGGCGGAGCGGGTCGGGCGTTGGTGGTGCAGCAGGAGGAGTTGATCTGGGCGTTGGTGAATGCGGTGAAGGAGTTGGAGGCGCGGGTGAAGAGCTTGGAGGGCGGAAAGTGAAGGGGATGACGCGGGAGGCGTTTGAGTACGCGGTGGAGGATCGCTCGGGGCTGGGTGGAGAAACATCCAGGGAAATGATCCCGCAGAGGCGCAGAGACGCAGAGGGGGAAGTGGGAGGTGGGGGTGGGGTGATGACGGATAGTGCGGTGAGAAACTGGCCGGTGCCGGATTTGGGGGTGGCGATTGGATTGAAAGGAAAAATGAGTGGGCAAAACAAGGATACGCTGGGGGTATTGGCGGTGAAGTTGGTGAATATAGCGCCTTTGATTGCGGTGTTGGTGGCGGCGGGGAAGTTGTACGCGATGATCCAGGATCATGACCGGCGGCTGGCGGATATGGATCAGCGGCAGCGGATCGACCATGACGCGGTGACGGAGGTGCGGGGTGATATCAAGGCGGTGAGGGATATGACGTCGTTGATTCTTCAAAGGCTGGATCAGACCGGGAAATAGATTCGGCCGATATGATTTGCGGTGCCCCCGGGGTAGGGGGGACCAATGCGGTAAGGGTGGAAAAAGTGGTTAAACAGAAGTAAGTATATGAAAAAAGTTACAAACGGTGTGGGGAAGTGGTTGGGGGTGTTGTTGGTGTTGCTGGTGGCGGCGGTGGTGGGAACGGGGTGCAAGGCGTTGACTCCGGCGAAGCTGGTGACGACGTCGATCAAGTACAAGGACGTGGAGTTGGTGAACCCGAAGGAAGTGTCGATCGAGAGCATGACGATCCGCGGGCAGGACGGGGTGATGTTGGAGCTGCGGGGCTATAGTTCGGCGGCTTCGGTGGAGGCGATCAAGCAATCGACGTTGCAGACGGGTATCTACATGCAGGGCCTGCGTGATGCGCAGGCGGGTGCGTATGGATTCTTCACGGGTGGGCGCTCGATTCCAACGCCGAGTCCGTATGCGGTGCCGCAGTGGGATGGGAGCACGTTGCCGAGTGGGCTGGTGAATGGCTTGCAGAGTGCGGTGCCCGGGTTGGTGCCTGGATTCTATGCGTTGCCGCTGACGAATGGGGTGAGCACGAATGGCGTGGTTGGGGGGAAGTAGGAAGTGTGAAGGTGTGAAGAATGAAGCCTGTGGCTCGGTTTGAGGGAAGGGTGTTGTTGGAGAAGCTGCCTGGATCGAGGGATTGGCGGGTGGCGGCGGGCTTTTTGTTTGTGTCTTCGACGGGGTTGGTGGTGGAGGTGCCGTCCGGGTTTGTGACGGACGGTGCCTCGATCCCGCGGGTGATGTGGTGGTTGTTTCCGCCGGCGGGTGGGTACATGAATGCGGCGGTGGTGCATGATGCGTGTTATCGGCTGCATAAGACGAATCGGGCTGAGGCGGACTGGATCCTATACGAGGCGATGGGGGTGTTGGGGTGTTGGTGGGTGACGCGGGCGGTGTTTTGGCTGGCGTTGCGCGGGTTTGGCTGGTGGGCGTGGGTAAAGGATTAAGGATTAAGGATTAAGGTTTATGGCAAAAGAATTGGGAGTGGAGCTGGGAGTGGAAACATTGCGGGCGACGTTGGCGACGGTGGCTGGGCGGTTGCACGCCAGCGCGAAGGCGGGGGTGTATTGTGATGGTCGGTTTTTTGTGCCGGACCAGAGCAAGGCGTATGTGGAGTTCCACCTCGCGCATTGTTTGCCGGTGGTGAATGGGTATGGGTCGGCGATCCACCATACGACGCTGGCGCGGAGCTGGCAGTCGATGCGGGACCAGGTGTTCAACCTGGATCATCGGATGGTGTCGTATGCGCCGGGTGAGATTCACCGGGATGGGCACCTGGGGACGGTGGTGGCGGTGGAGCTGGGGTGGTCGCCGAGGACGGGGCATACGGCGGAGTCGTTGACGGAGGTGCCTGGGACGGCGGAGGAGGCGCCGGGGTTGAGGTGTGTGGCGGTGATCCACAAGGCGGTGGCGGGTGCGGACAAGATTTTGGGGAGTTATGCGGCTGGGCGTGAGCCGTGGAGTGTGTCGCTGGAGTTGTCGTATGAGTGGGATAAGTCGGAGTTTGCGATTCCGGGCGGGTCTGCGGGTGAGGGGTGGAGTTATATCCCGGTGGTGTCGGCTCCGGAGGCGTTGCTGGGTGCGTATAATAAGAAGAAGGGGATGATGACGGGGACGTACCTGGGGCGGAAGCCGGTGTTGTTGATGAATGGGCGTGGGGGTGAGGTGCGGTTTGAGGGGGTGGGATTGGTGAAGAATCCGGCGGAGCGTGAGGCGGGGGTGATCCAAATGTTGGCGCGTGGCCCCGGAGGAACCAGTGGCGCTGGCGTGTCTGGCGGTTCCGGCATGGATGGGGTGGATGGGGATGGGCGTGGGGAGTGGTTGGCGCGTTGGGGTTGGGCGTGGGGTGGGAAGTGAAGAAAAGTGGGTGGGATGATGATTTTGTTGATGAAGTGGGGAAACAAAAACAGTAGATGATGGTTGTTGTTGTTGGGTGAGGTGGGTGAAAAGTGGTATAACTGGAAAAACGGATATGAACAAGGCGTTGCTTGAATTGTTGAAGAAGCTGGCTGGGTTTGGTGAAACGGTGAAGACGCTGCGGGCGAGTGCGCCGGCGGATATTGCACCGGTGTTGGATGCGATCCTGCCGGAGGTGAATGGGGCGGTGGAGGCTGGGAGGCTGGTGGCGAGCAACGCGGAGGCGAGTGGTACGGAGGTGCTGGGTGCGACGACTGCGGTGATGTTGTCGTTGAGTGGCGCGAATGACCGGCTGGTGGGGATGGTGTCGGCGGTGTCGGCTGGGCTGGCGCAGAGGGATGCGGAGATCGTGCGATTGAAGGCTGCGGCGGGGGATCCGACGGTGTTGAAGGGTGCGGTGGAGGCGGAGGTGGCGCGGCTGGGGTTGGTGACGCCGGCGGTGGCGGAGGCAGCGCGGCAGCAGGCGGTGGATGCGGCACTGGAGAAGGAGCGGCAGGATCAGGCGGTGCGGAAGGCGCGGTTGAGCCAGGTGTCGGCGCTGGGATTGCCGGGTGAGGTGGTGGTGCCGGAGGGTTTGGTGGGCGGCACGGATGCGGAGTTTGAGGCGCGGCTGGGTGAGGTGAAGGCGAACAAGGCGGATCTGGAGGCGCAGAAGGTGCGGTTGTCGGCGCCGATTGGGGCGTTGTTGTTTGCGGGCCGGGCGGATTTCCAGAAGCAGATGGAGGTCTTGGCTGCGGTGAGCGGCGGCCGGCTGGGCGGGGCTGGGGCTGGGGCTGGGTCGGGATCTGGTGGGCAGGGAGATCCGGCGGCTGGTGGAGTGGGTGGTGGGGCTGGAGGCAAGCCTGGGCGGAAGGTGGCTGCCTGAGTGGCGGCCGGTGAAGAAAGCAGATAGATCGGGCGAAAAAGTAAAAAGTCAAAAGAAGAAGAGAAAGCTAAGATATGCCAATTCCAAATGCACAAGTGTTCCCGCCGATCTTTGTATCGGAGTGGGCGGCTGAGGGGCACCAGATTTCGAGGAAGCCGGTGGGTGGGCTGGCGGCGTTCGGTATTTATACGGCGCTGGCGGAGGGTGTGGCGGTGGCGCCGGATGAGGTTTGCGGGCTGGCTGGTCCGACGAATGCGGTGCTGGGCCTGGCGACTCGCGGGTACCTGGGTGCGACTGGGACGCATGGGGTGTCGGAGTTTGTATTTCCGACGCATCAGGGTGCGCTGCCGTTTGCGGGTGGGGAAGCGATCGGGATTCATCCGATTGACGAGATCCGGGAGGTGATTGCGGAGAGTACGCAGTTGGTGACCACGGGTGGGCGGGCATTGGTGACGGGTGATGGTGTGGGCACGCCGATCACGTTTGAGAATGGTAAGCTGGCGAAGGCTGCGACTTCGGGTGACCGGGTGTGGTTTGAGATTGTGGATTCGCGGGCTCCGTCGGATACGACGGCTGGGGTGTTTTGCAAGAGGTTCCGCAGGGTACCGGTGCGATTGATCCCATAAGCCTGGCGGGTAAATGGTAAAGAACAGAAACCATAACGGATAACTGAGATCGAAGGGTGTGAAGACTATGAAAACGAAGAATCAGGGTGGGGTGGGTGCAGTGGGTGGTGGTGTTGTTGGTGTTGCGGGTCGGCCCGAGGTGCGGATCGTGCGGGAGAACCGGAACGGTGGGGCTCGGATCGAGTCTTTCCGGGATCTGGTGTCGGCGGCTGAGTATGCGCGGAAGACGCGTCTGAGCGGGGTGAATCTAGTGGGTAAGGGCATGGGTGGGAAGCCGGTGGCGGATTGGTTGACGGAGTACCAGGATAGCCGGTTGGAGGCGTTGAGGGCGCCGGATGCGGAGTCTTCGATGCGGGTGATGTTGAGTGGGGCGGCGAATCCGCACTCGGAGGTCCGGCGGGAGATGCTGGGGATCCGGGTGGAGCAATCGCACGCGCATGTGTTGGGGAGCCTGAAGTTTGGCGGTTTCTACCATGAGGTGGAGACGCTGGCGGCGGGGGATGTGTTGTACATCGAGAACTCGTACAAGCGGGAGTTGCGGGTGGGTGCGGTGGCGCAGGATGGGGCGCGGCAGAAGGTGCGGGTGATTCCGTCGGCCGGTCGGTACATGGTGCCGTTGTTCATGGTGGGATCGGATGTGCCGGAGTACGACATCAACGATCTGTACCTGGGAAATGTGGCTGGGGCTGCCCGGCAGACGTTTGACCTGGACTACGATGTCTCGGCGAAGGTGAACAAGAACCTGAAGGATGCGACTTTGGCGGCGGTGAATGCGGGTGGAACGTTTGGTGCGTTTGACCTGGTGAATGCGAATCCGGCGCTGCGGACCTTCACGGTGCACAGCACGGTGCATGAGGCGAACGTGCCGACGACCAACTACATTGTGCTGGGCTCGAACGGGCCGAACACGGTGCCTCGGTTGGACATGATGGCTTCGGCGTGGCAGTACGCTTCGCAGATGGCGGATTTGTTCCCGGACCTGGGGTTGGAGCTGGATGAGCAGATCTTGATTCCGTCGGTGGACAGTTCGCTGGCGGGCACGGATTTGTCGCTGGCGACGCGCCTGGGTGACCGGGAAGAGCGGATCAAGCAGACGGGTCAGCTGGACTATCGGGGTAAGTTTTTCAACCTGGTACCGGACAACACGCTGCCTTCGGGGGTGGCCTATTTCCGGTTCAAGAACCGGTTGCCGAGGCGGCTGGTGCTGAAGCCTTCGATGGACCAGGACATCCTGGAGACGGACCTGCGGAGGAACAAGGAGAGCCGGATCAAGAAGGTGGCGATGGGGACGTACGGGAAGGTGCATGACCGGGTGCTGGCGGTGGCGGTGCAGTACAAGAACCTGGTCTAAGGACCGGGCTTGATTGAGTGTAAAAGACCAAAACATAGATAGGAGACCAGGATATGCCAAAATTTCGACCATCGGCGGTGGCGAGTGCGGACTACGATGTTTCACTGAGCCCGACGTTGACGGGTGACTTGCAGGTGAAGTTGAGCCGGGAGCCCTTCTATGAGTTGGGTGAGGTGGTGATCACAGGCGCGAATGCTGCGACGTTTACGCCGCGGCCGAGTGCGTTGGCGCGGCTGGATTCGGTGCCGAGTTCGCTGGTGTTGGCGGTGACGGGGAACCCGGTGTTTTCCTCGGCGGACATTCAGCTGGCGCTGGCGGGCACGGATCAGGCGAGTGCGGCGGATTCGTTTGCGGGTACGTTCTCGATGCCGGTGTGGCTGGATGACACGGAGCGTTTGTTCCGGCCTGGGTGGGCGGTGGACCTGGTGGGTTCGCCGGCGAGTGACCTGGTGAAGACGTTGACGGGTGCGGTGACGGCGACGTGTAACGCGGATGCGGCTGGGGCGCGGTTCAAGGTGTTCCGGTTGCCGCCGTTGACGGGATTCAAGCTGGTGCCGTGTTTGACGAGTGTGGGGTATACTCCGGCGGTGCGGCAGCCGGTGGCGATCGCTTGTGGGTACAAGCGGAATGCGTGGGTGAAGCAGGGGCAGGAGAATGAGTCGGCGCTGGAGTTGGCGGCGAAGCAGGGGGTGCCTTTCAAGGGGCTGCAAAAGTATAGCGGCGGGGTGGTGACGGCGATGTTGGAGCTGGTGCAGGCGGAGCGGTTTGTGGTGTCGCGGCAGTTCTTCAGCAATGTGGTGATCACGGACAAGTTTGCGAGTGGCGGCGAGGGGAGTGGCGAGAACACGGCGTCGATGACTTCGCAGTTTGAGGAGATGGTGTTGCTGGCGGCGGAGTGAGGTGAGTCGCTGGGGGATTTTTCGTTCATCCTGCGGGGTGAAATGGAAAGCGCCGCGGTTGGAGGTTTAGGCCCCGGCCGCGGCGTTTTTTCGTTGGGGGTGGCTGGCTGGTGGGTGGGTTGGAGGTGCTACATGACATTGATAACGAGGTTCCGGAATCCGGTGAGGGCGGTGTTGGGTGCGGTGACGGCGTTGGATACGGATAAGCAGATGTATAGTGACCGGGCGGTGGATGAGGCGGTGAAGCTGGTGGTGGAGACGGGGTTGTTGCCTGGGTATGGGTTGGATACGTCGGTGGGTGGGTCGGTGAATGATTCGGTGTCGCCGGATGTGGTGTCGCCCGGGGTGTATGGGTTGTTGGTGTATCAGGCGGCGCGGATGTTTGTGGCGCGAATGCCGTCGCATTATTCGTATGGGACGCGGCCGATGCGGGAGAGTTTTGGATCGTTCCGGGAGTTGAAGGCGGACCTGGATGTGAGGATCGGCGAGTTGCGGGCGATGGTGGATGGGAATGGGGTGGGAGTGGGGCTGGAGAGTTGGTCGGCGTTGGACGGATGGTTGAGCCACCAGGGGGTGAGTGTGGCTGGGTGGCGGGGGTTGGCCTGAGGGAGTGAAACAAAAAATATCGAAACTGGAAGGGGTTGAAACATGAGTACTGGAAACAAGGCGGTGGGTAAGTCGTTGCAGGAGTTGAATGGGATCGTGGGTGACGGTGGGCTGGGGGTGCCGGTGGAGGTGGTGAGCGTGGCGGTGGAGCAGGTGGGATGGAATCCGGGGGTGGTGGCATCGGATTATCCGGCGGCAGCCTTGGAGGCGCAGGAGGCGCAGGGGGTGTTTGCGGAGGTGAAGCAGGAGGGGAAGCCGGCGGTGAAGCAGGACGGGAAAACAAAGGGTGGCGGCAAGGTGAAGGTTGCCGGTGAGTGAGGTGATTGGGGTGATTTCGGTGATTGAACGCGGTACAAGAAAGGGAATAAGGACATGAGTGGATTTGTATTGGGACAGCCGGAGGTGGAGTCGGAGGTGTATAACGTGGTGATGACGGGTGGGTATGTGGTGCTGCCGGAGGCGCGGTATAAGCAGGCGTTGGTGAAGTTGCGGGCTGGGTCGGTGGGGGAGCTGCGGTTGCGTCCGGTGGGTGGTGGTGGCGGGTATTTGACGGTATCGGGTGATTCGGCGGGGTTGGAGTTGAAGACGGTGGAGAATTTCGTGGGGAACCTGCGGAGTTGGGAGGCGCAGGGTACGGCGACCGAGGTGTTGGAGGTGCATGTACTGAAGCCGTGAGGCTGTGATGGTGTGATGGCGGCGGGTTGTGGCTGGGGTGTGTCTGATGGATGTCTGTCGGGTGTCAAAAGGTAGATAAAGGACTTGGATATGAAGAAACAATCGGCGGTGCAGGGTGGGGTGTTGGCGGTGGGCTGGATGTCGCTGGGGTGGCTGGCCTGGGTGTTGCTGGCGGCGCTGTGGATGTGGGGTGGCGCGTGGTCTGGGCATGGGCAGGGGTTCAGTGTGTTCGGGGGTGGGCGGGTGAAGTCGCTGAGTGTGGTGAATGAGGCGGCGGCGACGAATGGGTTGTCGGGGGTGATCTCGGGTGCGGGGGTGTTGCAGCTGACGGCGAAGGTGGCGGGTGGCGGTGGCGGTGGGTCCGGGAATCTGGTGGCGGTGGATACGGTGGCGGCGCTGCGGGCGCTGGATCCGGCGGTGGTGACGAACGCGATGGTGCGTGGGTACGCCGTGCGCGGTGACTGGAAGGCGCCGCAGTTTTTCTATGTGACGAATGGGACGGCGGGGGATGGCGGTGCGCGGCAGCTTTCGACGGTGGATGCCTCGAAGGTGTGGGCGGTGGTGTTGCAGGCGCCGGTGATGCCGCTGGATTTGTGGGGGTTCCCGACGGGATCGGCGGCTTCGGATGACGTGAAGGTGAAGTCGGCACTGGCAGCGGCGGCGGCGTATGGGGTGGGGGTGGTGCATATCGGCCCTGGGGAATGGAACACGGCGGGGCTGGTGATCACGAACGGGGTGACACTGCGGATGGATAATCCGAGGGGGTACTGGGACTATGAGGCGGGTCGGGTGCGCTCGGTGTTGCGGCTGGCAAATGGGGCGAATGCGCCGGTGATCTCGGTGAATGCGGGGGTGGATTTCCGGGGGTTGAACCTGGCGATCTTCGGGAATCGAACGAATCAGTCTTCGACGGTGGAGGGCATCGTGTCGGCGGGGTCCACGGGGATCTTTGAGTTGCGTCAATGCTACGTGAGTAATGCGCGGGGGGATGGCATTTCTACGGGGCGCACGAATGCGTTGGTGGTGGATTCGCTGGTGGATTTGTGCACGGGAGCGGGGGTGGTGACGCGTGGGCAGGGTGCGCGGGTGGAGGAGGTGGAGGTGGAGCGGAGTGGGTCGCATGGGTTGGTGGTGGAGGGCCCGGACGTGAAGTTGGAGCGGGTGTGGAGCCACGGAAATCGTGGGCACGGCATCCTGACGACGAACACGATCAACCTGGAGATGGAGCGGGTGAAGGTGTTGGACAATTTCGGGGCGGCGCTGCACCAGGATGCGCCGGCGACGTTGACGTGGATTCGGCGATCGGTGTTGGGGGGGTGCAACATTTCGACGGATGAATATGGGACGAGCGGGGCATCGGCGTCGGGGACATTTTCGGTGATTGAACGGCAGGGGTATGGATCGAGTGACAGTGTGATGGGGTTGTATGTGGAGGGTGGGACGCTGGCGCAGCCGGTGTCTTCGACGGCGCGGTATGGGTCGGTGAATTTGCCGAAGTACCTCGTGGATTACCTGGGGACGTTGAGTCATGGGCATGGGCAGGGGGACTGGATTGTGGGTGCGACGTTGCGGGCGAATAGCGGGGTGACTTCGACGCGGCAGCGGTGGAGTCCGGCAGCGCGGGTGAACCTGGAGTTGCAGGGGACGGTGGATCTGGGCATTCCGCAGCATGCGGTGACTTCGCGGCGGTGGCTGGTGTTTCATGAGGAGTTCATCTCGGCGACGATTGCTGGGTGGAACAATCTGCAATCGGTGAATGCGAGTGCGGCGGTGACAATGGCGACGGCGGCAGAGGAGAATCGGCCGGGGATCGGGCAGTTCGGGTCGGTGACTGCGGGTAGCTTCTATGTGCTCGGTGCGCTGAACAATTCCATTATCCATGGGACGAACGGGTTTGTGACGGAGGCGGATATCCGGTTTCCGGTGTTGAGTGTGGCGACAACGGAGGAGTATTCGTATTCTTTTGGGGTGGGGACGGATTCGGCGAGTATCCAGGGCGCGCAGCAAATCATCGCGCACTATACGCACTCGGTGAATTCGGGTCAGTGGATCCTGCGGTGCCGGACGACGCAGCCAGCGCAGGTGCAGAATGACGTGAATACGACGGTGGCTGTAGCTGCCAACACGTGGTATAACCTGTATATAGAGGGGTCTCCATCGCGGGTGGACTTGTACATTGATGGGGTGTTGGCGGCGACGCAATCGACGGCGGCAAACATCCCGAGCGGGGTGAGCAAGCCGCTGACGTACTTTAGCAAGTTCAATAAAATCCTTGGATCGACGACGCGGAATGTGCAGATGGATTGGTGGCGGTTTGTGATGGAGTTGAACCGGTGATGCCAAGTGGGAAGTGTGAAGTGTGAAGTGTGAATGATGAAGGGGAACGTATGCGATTGAATCATTGGTTGGTTGTGTTGTGTCTGGTGGGGGTGCTGTTTCGTGGTGGGGCAGAAGATTTCTTGTGGCTGGGTTGGGCGGATGGGCTGGGTTCGGCGGGTCCGGGGCCGACGAGCTACTATAACGGGGGTGATGATCCGAGCGGTGTGGCTCGGATTGATTCGGGGGCGGGGCAGACGAATAACTTCAAAGTGACGACGCCGGATGGGCGGACGATCCCGGCTGGGACTTATAAGGTGGGGTTGAAGATCCTGGCGTATAATCCGGTGGGGGTGAATAAGATCCTGGCAAGGGTGGGGGATCCGGACCGGAATGTGTCGGTGTGGAATGTGACGGATGACCGGGATGGCAATAAGCAGTGGACGGACCTGGGGAATCTGTCGCTGCCGTTTGGGACGAATGCAGTGACGTTGTCGCTATGGACTACGAATGGGGGGTTGTTGTTCCCGGGGTTGATCCAATCGTTGTACCTGACGGAGAACCTGGGGGCGCAGTTTACGTCGGATGATTATTCGCTGACGTGGGAGTATCCGACGGTGGAGGATGTGTCGGCGGTGGTGCCGGGGAATCTGCTGCGGAATTCTTCGTGGGAGGCGGGGTTTGCGGGTGGTTGGGGCATTGGTGAGGGGGACTATAAGACGTTTGCCTTTGAGGACGCGCTTTCGGATGGGTCGCGTGGGACGCCGGGTGGGTGGCATGGGCCGACGGCGTTGCGGATCTCGGTGGGGGATTGTGCGGTGGGGCAGAAGGATCTGCACATCTGGAGTCCGCCGATTCGGCTGCGGCCGAACCGGCGTCATACGTTGTCGGCCTGGGTGCGGGCGGAGACGGGGACGTGCAATGTGAAGATTGCGTTGAGGAATCCGGTGCCGGTGCCTTCTGGACTGGGGTTGACGGCGCAGACGGTGCATGAGTCGGCGGTGACGACGGTGGGGACGACGTGGACGCGGGTGGTGTTGGCGAATCAATTCCTGCGGGAGTATCCGTTCGCGGAGTATGCGGTGGAGTTGAAGACGTCGTTTACGGTGGGGCTTCCGGCGCAGGCGGTGCTTTGGGATGCGGTGCAGTTGGAGGAGGGTGGGACGGCGTCGGCGTATGCCCCGATGTTTGACCGGGAGTTGGAGTTCTACGGGAAGGCGGGGATGGAGCAGCTGTTCCTGGTGGAGGATAATGATACGGCGGTGGTGGCGAAGGTGGTGAACATGGCGGCGGCGGCAGGGGCTGGCGGCGGGGCGGAGACGCTGAATTGGGAGGTGCGGGATGAATGGTTTCGCTCGGTGGCGAGTGGGACGGCGGCTTTGACGGTGCCGGTATCTCCGGGGGGTGGCGGGGTGTCGTTTGCCACGGCGAACATTAATCTGAATTCTCTGCCGTTGGGGACTTTTCGGTTGAATGGGTGGTTGAGTGGGTCGCCGTCGGTGCCGCGGGAGTGGATTTTTGCGCGGGTGCATCGTCCGCGGGTGGTGGCGAACCTGGAGGATGGATCTTTTGGGATTCATGCGATCCCGTATCATGCGGGGTTGAGGAAGTGCCGGGACCTGGGGTTCACGTGGTGCCGGCGGATGAGTCCGGGGGCGTACCTGCGGTGGAGCCTGGTGGAGCCGACGACGCCGGGATCGTATGTGTGGTATGACAAGGAGGTGCAGCGGGATCAGCAGTGGGGGTTGATGCAGCTGGGGAATCTGACGCAGACGCGGGCGGCGTTTAACAATCGGACGTATTTCGGGCTGACGGGTATCTCGGGGAGTGGGTTTGTGGTGGGTGAATCGGTGTCGCAGGGGAGTCCTGGGACGGGGGTGGGGGTGGTGACATGGGTGTCGGTGGTGGGGGATCCGCTTCATCCGGCGATCCAGATGACGGTATCGAGCGGGGCTTTTGCGACGACGGGTTTGTTGACGGGCGGGACGTCGGGGACGACGGCGACGCCGGCGACGGCTTCGGTGGTGTATAACTCGACGCCGGCGCTGGATCGGTGGGGTGCGTATGTGCAGGCGACGGTGGCGCATTATGCGCCGATCACTTCGTGGTGGGAGATCGGGAATGAACCGAACCAGGATACGCAGCTGCCGGGGCATCCGAACAATCAGGCGTTTTATGCGCAGATGTTGAGGATCGGGGTGGCTTCGGCGAAGGCGGCAAACCCGAATTGCAAGATTCTGGGGGTGGGTGGGGCGTTTTCGGCGGCGTGGGTATCGACGGTGTGGGGGTACCTGGATGCGGGGACGAAGGCGGCGGTGGATGCGGTGTCGATGCATTTCTATCCCGGGCAGGCGTATCAGGCGGTGACGGCGGTGCCGACATTGGCGGCGCTGGGGATCAATTCGCTGTGGAACAATGAGTCGGGGGTGTGGAGTTCGAGCTATTACAGTGGTGAGAATGCGAATTGGCGGCGGCTGGGGTATCCGCTGCAACCTTTCCGGGATTCGGAGGATGGGATTCGGGGGAGTCTGGTGCAGCCGGGGGTGATCCAGATCAACCTGGTGGAGACGATCGGGGGCGGGTTTAAGAAGTGGATGAGTTATGACGGGCGTTACTTTCACGCGCCGTTCAATTGGAGCACGCACTCGACGATTTTCGATATGGATGGGGTGGTGAAGCCGGCGGCGGTGGCGTTGAGCTGGGCTGCGTGGGCGTTGGAGGGTGGGATGGGTGGTGGGAAGATGTTGAATCCGCCGTCGGCTTTGACGGTGGGGTATTATGTGACGGGGCATGGGGGTGTGCCGTGGGCGGTGTTGTGGAATGGTGACCGGACGATTCGGCGGGCGACGGTGGGATTGAGTGCTGGGCAGTACTCGGTGTTTAACCAGTGGGGGAATGAGACTCCGCCGGCGGTGGCTGGAACGATTGATCATGGGCGGCATCCGGCCTGGGTGCGGGGGAATGGGATCTCGCTGGCGACGTTGAAGGGGGCGCTGGACGCGGCGACGTGGAGTACGGTGGCGGATACGCGGGCGCCGGGGTTGGAGATCCTGGATGGGCCGCGTGGGGTGGTGGATGCGCGGCAGAAGCATAGCCTGCGGATGCGGTGGGTGGGTGGGGATGAGATTTCGGTGGCGGAGCTGGCGCAGCCGAATGCGATGCGGTATCGGACACGGCTGGATGGTGGGGCGTGGACGGCGTGGACTTCGGACTGCACGTGGTATGGGCCGACGAATCTAGTGAGTGGGTCGCACGTGTTTGAGGTGGAGGGGCGGGATGAGGCGTTGAATGTGGCTCCGATGGCGAGCCGGACGTTTGTGTGGTGAGGCGGCGGGTGAAACAGGAAAGGAACGTGGCATGAATAAGGTGAAGGCAAGTCTGTTGGATTGGGTGGTGGCGTGGGTGTTGTCGGTGTTGGAGTTGGCTGGGATGGTGTTGTTGATCGGATTGTTGATGGCTGGGTGTGCGCGGTGTGCGCGGTGTTTGGGGGTGGAGTATGGGACGACGTTTGTGTCGCCGGCTCCGGATGGGCAGGTGGCGCCGGGTGCGGGGACGGTGACGGCGCGTTGCGCGGGGGTGGACACGGCGACGGTGTATGACGGGGCGACGGTGATCGGGACATTGCCGTATTTCCCGCCGTATACGTTGTCGCATACGTGGAGTGGGCTGGGTGCGCATGTGGTGCGGGCGGTGGGTTGTGACGCGGCGGGGCGACTGGTGACGAATACGATGACGGTGGTGGTGGTGGAGTCGGTGTCGCGGACGGTGGCGCCGGGAAGGAGCGCGGGTGGCGGAGGTGGTGGTGGCGGATCTGGCGGCGGTGGGGTGGGTGGTGGTGAATGATGGGTGAATGAAGGGAGGGATGGGGTATGGCGGTGGTGTATGAGCCGGCGGATGCGTTGTACTTTGGCGGGGATGCGAAGGTGACGTTGTACCGGGTGGATGGAGCTGGGCAGCCGTTGTTGGGTGCGCCGGTGTTTTTTGGTTTTTGCACGGAGGGGATGGTGCTGACGGCGAGGCATGAGACGGTGCGGCTGGGCCCTACGGGTGGCGGGCGTCGGCGGTATGTGACGGATACGGAGCATGGGCTGGAATTCCGGCGGGTGTGGGTGCTGACGGCGGCGGGGCAGGATGTGCGGATGAATGTGGACGGGGAGCATGTGCTGGATGTGGAGTGGCGGATGGATAGTCCGTGGGATGGGTGGAACCATGACCGGTGGCATCGGCGGCGGTACCGGGGGGTGGTGGTGGGTGAAGAGGGGTTGGAGATGGGCGGGGCGCAGGAGTTGCTGGGTCGGGTGGTGTTGACGGCGGAGGATTATGTGGCGGAGAGCGGGCAGGGCGGGGTGTCGGCGCCGGTGGTGTCGGAGGTGGGGGTGGGGTACATGGCTTTCTTCCAGGAGGGGCCGATGATGGCGCCGGAGCGGATCGGCGGGGAGTATGTGATGCAGACGGCGGGGGTGCTGGGGCTGGCGCTGGTGAAGGCGCGGGCGAGCCAGGGGGTGGCGACGGTGGTGGAGCTGACGGTGGATGGGGCGGGGACGGGGCAGGTGGTGACGCTGGCTGCGGGGGCGGCAAATGCGGAGGTGAGCGGGCAGGTGACGCTGAACCGGATCGTGTCGGCGGGGCAGCGGATCGGGTGGCGCACGGCGAGTGGGCCGACGGATGCGGCGGCGGCGGCGTGGGTGTGCGCGGTGACTATGGCGTACTCGTGAGGCTGGGCTGGGGTGGGTATGGTCTGGGTGTTGCCGTTGCGGCAATGTCGTTGGAGGGTGTGTATCATTTTGATATCCAAAATGTGTTGGTTGGGGTTAGGGTTTGGGGATGGAAAGTGGAATTGGAAGTGGAATGAATCGAACATGGATCTTTGATGGGGTGCGGGTGGCTGGGGATGGGGACCGGTTGTTGGGGTGGTATGTGGCGCCGAAGGGGTTGCGGGTGGGTCGGGTGGAGGTGAGCGCGGGGTATGCGGGTGGGACGGCGGTGGTGGTGCGTGGGTTTGTGGATGGGGTGTTGCGGGAGCCGGGGGTGGTGTTGCCGGCGGGGGTGCGGTCGGTGGTGGGGAATCCGGGTTGGGAGTTGAATAGTGGGCAGAGGCTGGAGCTGCGGCTGGCGGTGAGTCCGGCGGAGGTGGATATGGTGCCGGCGCGGCTGCGGGTGGCGGTGGATTGGCTGGGGTTGGATGAGGTGGTGGCGGTGCCGGAGCCGGTGGGGCGACTGGTGGAGGTGGGTCCGGGTGGGTGTGTGGAGTGGGGTACTTTCTCGTTGCAGACGGGGGTGGCGACGCGGTTGGTGGGGGTGGATGAGTCTTTGTGGGTAGTGGAGAATGATCCGTGGGTGGTGCGGTGGAATGGGGTGTTCAAGGGTGGGTTACAGAATCCGGGTGGTGGTGGGTGGCAGTTGGTATCGGCGGATCGGCGGGTGTACACGACGCAGGGTGGGAGCCGGCTGGAGTGGTGGCTGGGGGAGGTGTTCCTAGGCGCGGTGGACACGGCTGGGCGATTGGTGGCGGCATCGTTTGTATCTCCAGCGGTGGGGGCTGGTCCGGGGTATGGGGTGCGCGGTGGCGGGGTGGTGCGGGGGATGTGGTCGGTGGCGGGATGGAGGGGGGTGGCATGAAGCGGGCGGGGCTGTGGGTGGTCTTTTTGGCGGGGTGGCTGGGTGGTGCTGCCTGGCCTGGGGCTGTGGGTGCGGTGGGCGCGGAGGTGTCTGTGGTGGGCCCGAGGATGAGGACGCAGGCTTCGTGGTATGGGGCTGGGCACCATGGGCTGCGGATGGCGAATGGGGCTTGGTTTGACTGTGAGGGGATGACGTGTGCTTCGTGGGATTATGAGTTGGGGACGCGGCTGCGGGTGAGGCGATGGGGTGTGGTGGAGGGTGGTTGGGTGGTGGTGGTGGTGACGGATCGGGGCCCGGCGCGGCGGTTGTGGGCGGCGGGTCGGCGGCTGGATCTGGCGCGGGGGGCTTTTCGGCGGCTGGGTCCGCTGAGGGCGGGGTTGCTGGAGGTGGAGGTAGAGGAATTGTCGGTGGGGGCTTTGAAACCGAAGAAGAAGGGTTGATATGTTTTCGATGGTGGGTTTTGTGGCGGAGCGGATGGGGTATAACTGTGGGCAGGAGGGGACGGTGGTGGTGATCCGGTGGTCGGAGACGACGGGTGGGTCGGTGCATCCGGTGACGGGTGCGGTGGTGGGTGGGACGAAGGTGAACCAGGTGTTGACGGTGCGTGGGTTTACCTTTTGGCCGACGGCGGAGCAGATCAAGCGGGCGCGGTGGGAGTCGGTGGTGGTGGGGGACTGTGTGGTGGATTTGCCGCCGGGGGTGTGGAATGACGTGAAGGGGGATGCGTGGGTGGAGGTGGATGGGGTGCGGTATACGCCGTCGCGGACGGGTGAGAATCTGTCGGCGGGGCTGGATGTGCTCCAGGGTGGGGTGCGTCTGATGCGAACGATGTTGTTGAAGAGGATGGTGTGAGATGTTGAGGGATCATGAATTTGAGCTGCGCTCGCGGGAGTTGATCGCGGGGTGGCTGGGGCAGTACCTGACGGGTGCAGCGGTGTCGGTGGGTGGGGAGGTGGTGACGTTGCCGGTGTTGGCTCCGGGCCGGTTGTTGTTTGACGCGGAGGCGTGGCCCGGGCAGTTGAACGGGGTGTATGTGCGGGTGGTGTTGCTGGCGGCGCGCTCGCAGGATTGCATCGGGGAGGGTGACTCGCTGGCGACGCCTGGTACGGGTGGCGGGTGGACGACGCATGAGGTGCAGGTGCAGGTGTGGGTGCGGGCGACGACTCCCGGGGATGGGGTGGGGACGGCGAATAGCAAGGCGATGGAGATGATGGGGGCGATCCGGAGGTTGATGGGGAGCCCGGATACGCTGGCGGAGTTGCATCGAGCAGGGCTGCATGGCTTCCAGACGCGGGCCGGGAATCCGATACCGGATGAGAATCATGTGACGTGGCTGATGGGTGCGCGGTGTAAGTGGCGGGTGCGACGACATTGAGGAAGAGTGAAGGAGGAAGGGGGGTTGGCGTGGAATTGAGGTTGAAGACGAATGCGGGTGCGGTGGCGCGGCGCTGGGAGTTGGCGGGCGGCTTGTGGCCGAAGCGGGCGGTGCGGGCTTTCCGGGATTTGCCGTGGGAGTCGGCGGCGGGTGGGGCGCTGGCGCAGGTGCGGCGGGAGGGTGAGGAATCGCTGGTGCGGGCAATCCTGGAGTCGGTGGTGGCCAAGGTGGTTGCCGGACGGGTGCTGGTCAAGGCGGAGGGTGCAGGGTTGGTGGCGCGTGGTGTGGCGGCGGCGGGGGTGCTGGGGCGGCTGGAGGAGCGTCGTGGTAGGAAGCCGGCGGATGGGCGGGATGGGCGGGAGGTGCGGCTGGCGCGGCTGGGGATCGCAGAGGCGGGTGTGGATGGGCTGGTGGGGGATGCGCTGGCGGCGGAGAATGCGGTGCGGGAGTGGGTGGATGCACCTTTTACGGGGCGGAATGATCCGGGGTCGGGCAAGGACTTGACGGAGGAGGATCTGGAGTTGGGGACGGATGGGGTGGTGGAGCGGTTGCTGGCGATCCTGGGGCTGCGTGCGGTGCATGGTGCGGCGAAGGATTCGCCGGAGCGGCTGAGTGCGGCGGCGGGGCTGGCGCGGCGGATCGAGGAGTTTGTGGGTGCGCAGGGGAAGGCGCCGGTGGGTGGGGTGGACGGGGCCGTGTCTGGGGCAAAAGGTGAAGGGGATCGGTTGGCGGGGGTGGAATCGCGTCGGCGGGTGCGGGCTTTGTTGCGGGCGGTGTTGGCGGCGTGGCGTGACCTGGCGGTGGCGGAGGCGCCGGGGATCGTGGGTGGCGCGCTGAAATCGGCGGCTGGAGCTAGACCGGGGCTGGCCCGGAAGTGAGGGCCCGGCGAGGGGATGAGAATCGTTTTGATCTCTTCTCTGCGCCTCTGCGTCTCTGCGGGAGAAAAGTGCTCGGGAAGCCGGAACTCCGGAAGATTATCCCGCAGAGGCGCAGAGGCGCAGAGGGCTGAGATGGTTTCTTTTGGTCCTGGGTGTGGGGGACATGGCCCGTGGATTTGTGGACTTCTTCGGAGATTGGCTTGGGGAGATGGTGGGACTTGTTCGGTTGTCTTCTCTGCGTCTCTGCGTCTCTGCGGGAGAAAACTGGCCGGGAAGCCGGAACCCCGGAAGATTATCCCGCAGAGGCGCAGAGGGGTGAGGATGCACTGCTAATCGGCGGGAAAGACATTGGATATCGTTTTGATATTGACGGTTGGGTGGGAGGGGATAGGGTGTGGGGGATGAAACGAGTGAAGAGGGGTGGTTTTGGCACGGGTGGCAAGGCGGGATCTGGTGGGGGTGGGGTGCCTCCGGTGCCGCCCGCGCCGTCGGTGGCGGTGGGGTTGGAGGCGTTGAAGCGGATCGCTTTTTCGAGTGCGTTGTGTGTGTTTGAGATTTCGGGGAAGAAGGTGTCGCTGGAGGTGCGGCTATTGAGTGCGGCGGAGGCTGCGGGGGTGGCGGTGATTCTGCATGGGGCATACCCGAAGGTGATCTCGAAGGCGGGGGCGGAGGATGTGTTGGAGAACTTGAATTCGCCGGAGTATACGCACCGGAAGCAGTGGGCGGAGCGGCAGGCTCGGGCGCAGGCGATCGTGCTGGCGTGTCCGAGCTTTCAGGAGGCGCTGGTGGCGAAGGAGGGGAAGGCGGAGGTATCGCTGGAGGTGTTGACTTCGTTTGTGGAGGCACAGGCACCGGAGAATGTACTGAATGTGCTGTATTCGCAGGCGATGTCGGGTGCGACGAAGGTGGAGGTGGTGCTCCCTTTTACGTCGCCGGGATCCCGGACGGGCTGAGGAAGTGGCGACCTGCGCCGGAGGAGGGGTATACGCCTCCACCAGAGCCGGGTGACCGGTATCGGCAATTGCAGACGGCGAAGGCTTGGGGGCTGACGCCGGGGCAGTGGGATGCGCTGCGGGGTGAGGAGCGGGCGGAGATGCTGGCGCATGACATGCACGATGGGTTGCGGTCGGCGTGGCACCATGACCAGTTGCGGAAGCAGCAGGACCGTTGGATGAAGCAGAAGGGTCCGGGTGGCGGTGGTGAAACGGTGGCGCGCCGGAAGGTGAATACGCTGGGTGGGATGATGGGGTTGTAGTGGGCTGATATACTCCCGGCGAGGTGGTGGGAATCATTCCGCTCTCTTCTCTTCTCTGCGTCTCCGCGTCTCTGCGGGAGAAAAATGCCCGGGAAGCCGGAACCCTGAAGATTATCCCGCAGAGGCGCAGAGGCGCAGAGGACTGAGATGTTTGTTCTTGGCTCCTGGGTATTTGGGGTGTTGCCCGTGGATTTCGGGTTCTATTAGGAGATCGGCCCGGCGAGATGGAGGGACTTGTTCGGTTGTCTTCTCTGCGTCTCTGCGTCTCTGCGGGAGAAAAAATGCCCGGGAGGCCGGAACCCCTGAGGATTATCCCGCAGAGGCGCAGAGGCGCAGAGGGCTGAGACTGCGATACCCGCTACCCGCTACCCATGCACACCCCTTTCCGGGGCTGGCTTTGGGCTGGCAAAAATGGCATAACATGGATTGATGGCCCTGTTATGGGCTTTCTGCCATGGCTGAGGGAATACAAAAGGAGGGGGTGGAGTTCGTGGTGCAGGCGCCCGTGGTGCCGCTGCCCGGACTGGATGCGGCGATCGCCAAGTTGCGGACTCTGACGGCGTATCAGGCGCTAGTGACTTCGGGCTTCAAAGGCATGAAGGCGCTGACGTTGCCGGAGCTGGATGCCTCGACGATCGAGGCGCGGCTCAAGGCGACTTTCGGGAAGGTGACGGAGCTGCGTAAGCGGGCGGCCTCGGATGTGGCAGGGGCAATCTTCGGCCCGGATTTTGGGGCGGCTTTTGCGAATTCTCTGAAGGCTTTGAAGCGGGATTTTGCAGGGGCTTTCTCGGGTGGGAATTTCACGGGGATCGAGCGGGCAACGGATGTGCTCTCGGCTTTCTCGAAGCAGTTGAACGCGGCGAACGCGGCGACGGCGAGTCAGCTGGCGAATTTCCTGGGGGTGGCCGGCGGCGGGAATCTGCCGGCGCAACCCAAGGCGACCAGTGTGGCGCTGGCGGGTGCGGTGGCGGCTGGGCCGGGTGGTACAGCGGTGTTGGAGGTGCCGCCGGGGAATCTGCGGGCGTTGCTGGGGGCGGGGCAGGTGTTGCTGGAGGTGCCGGCGGAGCGGATCCAGGCGGTGTTGACGGGTGGCTCGGTGCCGGTGGCTGGGGGTGCGGCTGGTGCTGGGGGTGATGGATCTGGGAATGGTGCGCGGCGCCGGGGATCGGGTGCGGGCGGTGGTGGGGGTGGTGGTGCGGTGATTTTCCAGGATGGGGCTGGGCTGGCGGAGGCGGTGTCGCCGGCGGAGGCGGCGAATGAGTTGCGGCGGAGGATCCGGAGGACGCAGTCCTCGGCGACGACGTTGGTGACGCGGGCGGGTGCGCTGGGTGAGCGGATCGGTGAGTTGTATGATGAGACGGGGGTGAAGCTGGTGGCGGAGACGCGGACTTTGCCAAAGCTGGATGGGCGGTTGCGGGAGTTGCAGGGGCGGATCGGGAGCCGGCTGGCGCAGGCGGAGGCGGAGATCGCGTCGGCGCTGGCGCGGACGCCGGGGAATAAGAAGTCGGAGAAGAAGCGTCCGCTGGATGCTCGGGCGGCGGCGTATGGATCGGCTTCGTCGGATATCCTGGGGTTCCTGGATGGGGGGACGCGTGGGTCGCTCGCGGAAGCGGGGCTGGGGAAGGAGCTGGCGGCGTTGGAGAAGGCGGCTTCGGCGACGGCGTTGAAGGCGGCGGCGGCGAGGGCGCAGGCGGAGGTGGTGGCGTCGCGTGAGGCGGCGGCGGCTTCGCGGAGTCGGCTGGCGGCCTTGAAGGGGCGGCTGGATGAGCAGGCGCGGGCGGATGGGGCGGAGCGGGCGCGGAATACGCGGGTGGCGGCACTGGATGGACGGCGGGAGCAGGCGGCGGGGGATGAGGCAAAGGCGAGGGTGGCGAAGGCGGAGCTGGCACGGCGGGAGCAGGTGCGGGAGGCGGAGCTGGCGGTGGTGGCGGCGCAATTGCGGGCGGGTGAGGCGCGGTTGTTGGAGGGTGGATTCACGCTGGCAGGGACGCGGCGATCGCAGGGGCTGCGCCGGGGCGGGAATACGGGGGTGGAGACGCGGACTTTCACGCGGGAGAGTGAGGGGCAGGTGGAGCGGGCGCAGATCCGGGTGGGGCTGAGGGATGGGAAGGTGGCGTCGGCGGAGTTTGATGAGGTGGCGCGGGCGATGAACCGGGCGACGCGGGAGGCGCAGGCGCTGAAGGATTCGGCGCTGGAGAATACGCTGCGGGTGTCGAAGTGGGCGGCGTCGGTGGGGATCTTGTACGGGGCGCTGGGGCTGGCTACGGGGGCGGTATCGACGTTGGTGGATACTTCGCTCCAGGGGCGTCGGCTGGAGGTGGTGTTCCAAGGGACGGCAGCGGAGGCGCGTGGGTTGCTGAAGGATACGGCGGCGCTGGCGGGGGCGGAGGGGCGGCTGACGACGGAGGCGAATGAGGCGACGATCGCGTGGGCGCGGCTGGGGGATACGCGGCGGCGGACGGCGGAGGGGTCGCGGGTGTCGCTGGTGGCGGCAAACGTGGCGGATGTGGATGCGGCGCTGGCGACGAAGCAGTTGCAGGCTTCGGCGAAGGCGTACGGGATCGAGGTGCAGAATCTCTCGGGGTTCCTGGGGGTGCTGAATGAGACGTCGAATAACTACAATGTGACGACGGCGGATTTGTTGGAGGGTTTTTCGCGTGCGGCGCAGGCGGCGCGGGATGTGGGGCTGGGGTATGCGGAGTTGACGGGGTTGGTGGGTGCGGGGGTGGGTGCGACGGGTCAGACGGGTGCGAATATCGGTAACTCGATCAAGTCGATCATTGGCTCGCTATCGAGCCCGGATTTGACGCGGAAGTTGAAGGATAATTTCTCGTTGAATGTGGTGGGGGATAATGGTGAGGCGAAGGTGTTTGGGGAGGTGTTGGGTGATCTTTTCTCGAAGTATCAGGCGGTGTCGAAGGAGGAGCAGCGGCACTTGGGCTATCTGGTGGCGGGGAAGACGCAGTTGGCGCGGTTCAATGCACTGATGGATCAGTATGTGCGGGCGCAGGTGCTGGCGATCAATGCGCAGTTGAACTTGAACTCGGCGGAGGAGGAGAACTTGAAGATCCGTGGGTCGCTGAAGAATCAGCTGGCGGCGATCGGGGCGGAGGCGCAGCGGTTGGTGGTGTTGCAGGGTGGGCGTGGGCCTGGGCAGGCGCTGGGGTTCGTGGCGGAGAGTATCAAGAATGTATTGCGGGTGGCGAATACGGATGTGGGGAGTGGGTTGCTGACGGGATTTGCGGGTTTGCTGACGGTGGTGGCGGGGCGGGCTTTGACGGCGGGTGGCGGGCTGGCGGCGATGGCGGGGCAGGGGACTTTCCTGGGGAATACGTTGAAGGGTGTGAGTGGGGTGTTGGGCGGGCTGCGGGGTGCGCTGGTGCAGAGTGCGATCCAGATGTTGGATAATGTGCGGAATATGACGGCGCTGAAGGCTGCGGGTGCGGCGTTGACGACGGGGCCGGGGGCCTTGCAGGTGGTGCGGGGTGGGCGGCAGATCGGGGCGAATGTGTCGGCGGGCGCTGCGTCGGGTGCGGTGGGGCTGGCGGCGGCGGGTGCCGCGGGTGGGCTGGGGAACATCCTGGCGGGTGGGGCGAAGGCGGCGGTGGGTGCGCTGGCGGCGGTGTTTGGTGAGCTGGCGCTGGTGCTGGGTGCGGTGGGGGTGGGGTTCTATGCATTTAACCGGGTGATGGAGGATGCGGGGCGGAGTAGTGATGCGGCGAACCGGAAGCTGGCGGGCTTTAATGGGGCGCTGGAGGCGGCGAAGGGGCGGGCGGAGGCGGCTGGTACGGCGGTGGCGCTGGTGGATCGGCTGGCGAAGACGGTGAGTGGGGTGACGGATCCGGCGCGGCGGAAGGCGCTGCTGGAGCCGCTGGGGTCGCTGGCGGGGGCTTTCGGGATATCGAAGGAGGAGATCGCGCTGGCGCAGGAGAACTTGCGGCGTGCGCGGACGGTGGGTGAGGCGGCGGAGGCGCTGGCGGGGATCCGGAGGCGGGTGGGTGGTGCGGGGGCGGAGGCGCGGCAGGAGGCTTTCTCGCAGCGGCGGCAGGCGCTGGAGGCGGCGCAGGGTGAGCTGGAGCGGCTCAGGGGGAAGGGGACGGCGAGCCGGGAGCTGGTGGCGCAGGCGGAGGCGAATGTGTTGTCGCTCTCGCAGCAGGTCGTGGAGTCGCGGTTGGATGAGGATGATGCGCTGGATCGGGCGCTGGGGTCGGAGGAGAAGCGGGAGCGGGCGCAGGAGAGGCAGAAGGAGTTGCTCTCGGCGCAGGCGGACATCTTGGCGTTGCTGGCGACTTCGGATGATGCGGTGACGAAGTCTTCGGCGCGGGTGGGGCAGCTGGAGGCGGAGCTGGGGCTCTTGCGGGAGCAGGAGGCGGCGGCAAATGGGGTGCTGCGGGTGGAGGGTGAGCGGACGGTGGAGGTGGCGGGCCGGGTGGCGGCTCTGCGGGCTGAGGCGGACCGGGAGCGGGGTGAGGTGGAGCGGCTGGTGCGGCAGCGGGATAAAAGCCGGCTGGGGAATGGGAGTACGCTGGATGGGGCTTTCTCGGGCTTGATCGGGGCGGCGGCAGGGCGGGCGGATCGGCTGGAGGGTCAGGCGAAGGCGCTGGAGGTGGGTGCGCGGAGTCCGGAGGCGGATGCAGCGGAGCGGACGCGGGTGGCGGCGCGGAACCGGGCGGAGGCGGCGCGGGAGGAGCTGGCGCGGCTGAGTGCGCGGTCGGCGCTGGACCAGGTGGCGGGGCAGGTATCGACGGCGCGGCGGGTGGCGGGTGCGGGGTTGGGTGGGCTGAATGTGGGTGAATCGCAAGGGGAGCAGCTGGTGGCGCGCCTGGCGGGGCTGGATGGGCTGCGGGCGCGCGCTCTGGCGGAGGTGAATGATGAGCGGCTGACGGAGATCGACCGGCTGCGGGCGCTGGGGCGGGCGGCGGAGTACATGGCGCAGGCGGATGCGGCTGGGCTGGAGCTGGCGCAGCGGCGGGGTGCGGTGGAGGCGGAGATCTCGAATACGCTGCGGGAGCGAACGAGGGAGGCGAATCGGGCGTTGTTGACGGCGGGGCCGGAGGAGTTGCTGCGGAAGCTGGCGGCGCGGTCGCTGGTGTCTGGCGGGGCCGGTGTTGGTGCGGGTCCTGGGGGCGGGCTTTCGGCGGGGCAATTTTTCGCGGCGGGTGAGTTGCGGGGTGAGATTCTGAATCTGCCGGGGTTCGGTGAGCGGGAGCGGGCGCTGGAGCGGGAGCGACGTGGGTTGGCGGGTGTGAATGGTGATCCGCGGGCGTTGGAGGCGCAGTTGAATGCTTCGGCGTCGTTGACGCAGCAGTTGCAGGGGGCTGCGGCAGCGATTTTATCGCCTTTGCAGGCGGCGATCTCGCGGATCGTGGAGCCGGGGGCGCTGGCGGCGGCGCAGCTGGCGAATCTCTCGGGGGCCGCAGGGGCGGTGACGGCTTCGCTGACGGCGCTGGATGGGCGGCTGCGGGGTTTATTGGGCGGTGGCGGCGGCGGGACGAATGGGGCGCCGTTTAACGCGCAGGCGGCGGGAGTGTTTTGAGGTGTGAAGGCGGAATGGATGCTGAAGGGAAAGGGTTGAGGGTATGAAGTTGTTTTTCAATGGGGTGGCTCTGCATGAGTTGGGGGTGGTGGTGTTGCGGGGTGAGAATCGAACGATGGTGGGTGGGACGGAGGCGCCAGATGGGGTGGAGGTGCGGCTGTCTTTCGGGGTGGAGGTGGTGGATCGGACGTATGCGTTGTGTCGTGCCCGGGTGGAGCAGGTGCAGCTGGCGCTGCGGGCTGGGCGGGGTGCCCTGGTGTGGATGGAGGCGGTGACGGATCGGGTGATGTTGAGCCGTGAGGTGGCGGTGGAGGGGCCCAACGGGCCGGCGGAACCGAACTCGGATGGGCGGAGGCATCAGGTGGTGGAGTTCAGTGTGGCGTACTCGGAGGGGTTGGCGCCGGTGGCGGGGCGTGGGCTGCGGTGTACGTGGACGAAGACGGGTGCGGCTCTGGTGGACTTGGGGGAGGTGTCGGCGTGGGAGCCTTCGTATTCGGCGGATCGGTATTCGCCGCTGCGGGCGCATCGATCGGGTGCAGCGGGGTCGGTGGTGGTGAAGGGGCGGATGTGGCCGGCGGCGGGGCTGGATGAGGGTGCGCGGCGTGCCTGGCTGGCGGGGCGGGCGACGGCGATCGCGGCGGCGATGAACTCGAAGGATGGTACGCTGCGGGTGTGGAATGAGGGTGCGGCGGTGACGGAGTTGATGAACCGGGTGGTGCGGGTGGTGAGCTGGAAGCCGGAGGTGAAGCAGGGGTCGGAGTCGCTGGGGTGGGAGCTGACGGCGGTGTACTCGGAGTTCCCGAATGAGTCGAGCTATGCGGTGTCGGAGTTCCGGGTGCGGCGGGAGCGGGATGCGCGGACGCAGGGGGTGGTGCTGACGGTGTCGGGCCGGGTGGGATCGAACTCGGAGGCGGCGTGTCGAGCAAAGTGGGCGACGATCCTGGCGGGGGTGGTGCCCGGTGGTGCGGTGGCGGTGCCGGAGTCGGAGTCGGCGGAGACGCAGCAGATCGCGGCGGATGTGGACGGGGAGACGTTGTTGGAGATGGCGTTCTCGAATTCGTACCGGCTGACGGATGGGTCGGTGGGGGCGCATGAGTTGCGGCTATCGGATGTGGAGGATGTGGGGTCGGGTATGATCCGGCGGGCGGTGTCGGGGCAGGTGACGGCGACGGGTGCGACGTGGGCGGCGGCGTATGAGGCGGCGGTGGGGCGTGCACGGGTGATGGGTGAGGGGCAGGGGGCGATGTTGCGGAGTAG